>CM008335.1:16988963-17001962 GCA_002525835.2 Ipomoea batatas | reverse complement strand
TTTTAAGGGTATATATTCAAAACATTTTAATAATATAATATTTGTAAATAAAAACATATTTAAATATGTAAGAGTATTATATAATTAATAAAAACATATATTTATTTTTAACTTAACAACTCACCTAGACTTAAACTTATAATTTTACATTTATCAAACCAATAGTTATATCTACTCGGATGGTGTTGCTCTTTTTTGAGTTACCGGTACAGAAAGGAGTCTCAGTTATCTAAGCTAATTAATATGATTTTATAAATATGAATCAATATCTCGTAATCTACAATCTACAATGACCTAGAAAATGGAATGGAATGGAATGTAACCTGGTATCATGTGAAATTGCATGCATTTGGAGTGTTCAATGGCCTAATTGTACATTTTTTTCGTTCAATGGCCTAATTGCACTTTCAGGTTACGTTCAGTAGTCAATTTGAACATTATTCCTTCACTTTTTTATGACCGAAAGAAGAAAATCAAATTAAGTAAATAAATATTATTATATTTTAATTTGATTGTTATAATAGTAATAGTAATAATAATAATAATAATAATAATAATAATAATAATAATAATAATAATAATGGGGATTTTGCATTATTAGACCGGCCTAGTGCGAACGAGAATTAATCAGAGTATGATACGCGTTTAAAGTTGTCCTCTACAATTAGAATCTGCTCAAAACACATCGTGGTGTAATGTAAAGAAAAAAAAAACCACCTATATGATCTCTTTGAAAGTTATTGGCAATTCTACCTCTTATGTGGAGTTGAGATTTCAAATGATCCCTCAATAGTGCAACAATTTTTAAATTAATTAGACCAAAGCCGGGAAACTTGTGCTGGAAAAAAACCAAGTACTAGGCCACCTCCAATTCAAAACACCAAATTTTCCACTAATTTTTTCATCTCCAACCCATTTACACCAAATTCTGCACTAAATTTTATTTCATCTCCAATCCATTTACACCAAATTTTATTCATAGACTAAAATAGTTTGTATTCTTATAATTTTAAAACTTCAAATTTGTTTACTTTAATTATTTTAATATAAGATATAATTTTGATATAAATAATAATATTTTAAAATAAAATTTTATGTTTTTATGTATTTTAAATTTTAATTATTTTATAGTCGATATTAATATCGTTTTAAACTTATTAATGAGATCTTTAAATCTTTATAATTTATTTTTAATAATATAAATTTTTAAAAGAAAACAATTGGTAAGAAGATTTTAAAATTTTCTACACCAAAATGGTATAAATGAATAGCAATCATAGTGTTACATACTTGCGGTTAAAGTAGTATCTAGGTTTAGCTGTTTTCAACTAATTCAAAAAAAAAAAAAAATGATAGCAATATAATATTATTTTACAGCAATTCTTAATATTATAACACTTTTTCCTCTTAAAGTAGCTAGTATAACACTCCTTAACAAATAATGGAGTTGTTATCTTTGAAATAAACATGAAGAAGATGGATGCAGTTGAGGATGCGCATTTTTTAAAAAAAATTTCATTGATTGAACCGTTTCTCACATATGTAACCCGATTTTTTACCTGGGAGCATCTCCACACCAGAACTCATCCATATATATATATATGGGCAATATCCCATGAGAACCACCCCTCTAGTGACAATTGCGAACAAATCTCTTTTGTCCATCGAAGATGATCAAGATCTGAAAATTAAGAAAAATGTAGTGACATTTCTATAATTACGATTGTGCATCTTGTTATACTTATTTTTAAAGGTAAGAACACTCTTTTAACTTAAAATGAAAAAAACTACCACTTTTAAAATAATCGAGGAGACTACACAAATAATTCAAAGAGAAAAAGCAATATAAGCATACTTCAAGAGGAAAAAGTGCCATTTTTCCAACTACGGAGTATATTTTTTCTTTTTGGCCCTAACACTTAAGCCAGATAACTTTGATATCAATAGTCTCAAGCATGATATGCATAAATCTTCCAAATTAGATAACTTTGATATTAATAGTCTCAAGCATGATATACATAAATCTTCCAAATTAGAAGAAAGTTCGTTCCAAGCTGTTAAAACTGTAGAAGGGAATTTTAGAAAACAATATTTCATATCTATATCAAATACTCCAGATTACAACCATATATATAGACATAAAGAAAGCATTAGAAAGGTGCATAATAAATACCAGAAACTACTCCTCTTCTCAAGGCTATAACTTTCTAACAGTAAATATTGCTGCCCAAGACAGATATTTTCCAGCATTTCCAACACAAGCAAATTGTAGAAATGACTGTTGTTAGTTTGTTACCTCTTAGATTGCATAGAGCTTTATGACCTGATCAATCATCTGTCGACAAACAGGGCAATCCCCTTTCCGGCTTTTGATATCATTTGAGCATGACAAGCAGCCATACATGTGACCACAGGGAACGCATGCTGCCTCAACAGGAGATTCCCAACATATTACGCACAATGGAGAATTGTGTAGTTTATCTGTTTTCTGTAGACCTTCTTGCTCATCTACAGGAGAAGACGAGAATTCCACTGGAGTAAGATCTATGGTTGGATAATGAACTGATCTTTCACTTAATACTGGCTCGGGAGCTGGTGGAGCTGAAGGCACTGCAAAATCTGTTGTATGGTGTATACCGTCTTGAGTTCCACCGTTGTCAAGTTGATTCTTGCCAGGACTTCTTCCATGCACATTATCCTGCCTTTTACTATTTTCTTTGGTGGGATTATCCATCCATTCACTGCTGCAGAGATCCGAGGATGTTGGTCTGCTAGTTGATCCCCTTGGATCCTGAGTAGGATTTTGAGCAGCACTCTCCCATCCATTGCACTGAACTTTGGCCAAGGCATCAGCAGGTGGAGGCTTTGACCCTGATATTGCCCATCCATTGCAACTCAGCTCTGAGGATATCAGTCTCTGAGGAGAGACCATTCCATAATGATTGGACCCATCTACGCCATTTCCCCATTCATTATCTCGGACTTTTGGTGGTTCATCCCCCCATCCCTGGAAGCTCATGTCTGATGGTGTGGGTCTAACAACTGAGCCCCAACCATTTGCATTTTTTGCGTCAAAGCTGTGGTCAATAAGAGTACGTGGTTCCCTAGCTTCTGTTGAAGATTGAATGGAAGCACTGATTCCTCTGGCTAATTCCATTGCCTCGGCAGCAGTTTCAGCTGCAGATTCTAGTACTCTCATTTGGAAATTGTCTGCTATGTCAGGACGGGTCACCTGAATGCCAACAGTTCATTAATGTGAAAGAGTTCATAGCAATCTTCCTAAGATGAAACTGAAGAGAATAAAGCCACTAACTACACTCATGTATAGGGAAACTACAGTGAGCTAATGCAGTGGTCCATTCTTTTTGTTATTCCATGTTTTCTAACTTCAAGACCTTTTCCTCACACAGTTTCTACAGCAGCTTTTGTGACACATATATCCAGCCAAGATGGCTAAGGATACACACTTGTAACCACAAGGTCACAAGTTCGAATCCCAGCCTCCTTAGTTTGAGCCTATCAGCTATGGGAAACCTAGGTTGGTTTATCCCTTTGCTGGCTAAGGTCACAAGGCGGGATTTACCCAGCGTACACCCTCAAGTATTAGCTGCGGGTTTCCCTTGTCACCCCAAAAACACAAAAATGTAGACTGTAGTAATTGGGGTCACGATTCTGCATTTTACCTGAACACCAATGCAAGATTTGTATAGGAAGTGAAGTTGATGTTTGTCGCCGTGGCTTCCAGATGCAAACTTATACTGAGATTCTGGTATGGAAAGTAGAGGGTGAAAAAATTGGATAAAATTATTTATTCCAAATCACAAATGAAATTAGTTGTTTATTAAAAGCTATGTGATTACTAAGATGAGTTACTTGTGGACTTGTCAGATATTATCACTGCAGGATCCACTTGTTGGAAATTTGGTTCTTCGACATTGGTCCTCCATAAAGAAATGACAGTCCGAGGTTGGGCATCCTGCAATTTAAGGAACTTAACATTCCAGTGAAAGTGAAATGACAAAGCTATATCTAGATCGTATGGAAAAATAGGATAAATGGCCATAAGGTTACTGCATATAACAATAATATGGTGGCAATAGATACATTCAATACCATTTGAATGCTTAGACCATTGCCAATGAATGCATAGTAGCAGCTAAAGCAAAATACTGTTACAAATAAAGAAATAAACGTGTATGCGTGTAATGTCAATTCACAACCAATTACCTGTAAGGAAGAATATATTGCCAGTTCCAGTTTAAGAGGCTTTGTAGAATCATGTGGAACAACTACAGCCCAGCTACAATATTCAATATTAAGCAGAATCAGAAAACAATTTTAGTACCTTAGTAACAGTAGCCTTATCAAGACAATCATACTAACATCTTTCTCGATAACAATTTAGGAGCCAACACTTCAAGAAAGCTTGGGCCATAAAATTCTCTCAACCACCCCGAGAAAATACAAATGTGGCTCTAAATTCACAAAACAAAATCACAGTTCAATCATCAAATTATGCAAGTACGCAAAGCTTTGGATAATTTCATATACGTACCCACCTCAATGGTACGCACAACGTTGCTAAAGCCCTTCACCCGAGCAACTTGAAGAGGAGTATGGGAGTCATCATTCTTAATCAAAGCATTTGCTAAAGGGAAAAATTCCAAATGGTTAACAAAATTCAAGGAAAAGGTAAATATCAGAACAGCCAAATAATAGTGCCATCATAACGATGAATTATCAAACTAACAAATTATACTATTTTCCCTGCCTTCAGATATGCATAACCATACCTCCATGGAAAAGAAGCAACTGAACAATATTATCTAGACCTCTGCTAGCTGCATGGTGCAGCGGTGTGCCAGCATTATGCCCTGAAGCACATAACCACTAAATATCATCACAAGTGTGAAAATCAAAATCAAATTCAAATTACAAATCCACAGAGCTTCAATGTTGTTCTCATATCATGGATTCACACACACACACACACACACAAGTATACATATATAACCGATCAAAGTCACCTATATGAGCTATATCACAACTCAATTAAAAAGACCTACATACTTTATTTCTAAAACAACTGAGAGTATATTGATTTCACCACACCACATAAACTCCATCACATACGCTACAAGAATTGCCCTATCCACATACTCCTATTTTTCTCAAATAAACATAGAATACCAGGCCGATAGGCATTAACATCAGCACCAAGTTCAATCAATGTTCTAGCAGTCGCAAAGCGTTCGGAACTCATGCAGGTTGCAATTAGTGGAGTCTTTCCCTCTCTGTCTACCCACTGCACAGTAAGCCTCTTAACAATTAACACTAGAATTATTACAGTCGCTGACATACTAGTACTAGTTATAAAAGAAGAAGCAGAAAAAAACTGTTTATACCTCAAGGCTGGCGCCATCTCTACGGAGTGTGCTGATAGCTTGGATGTTTCCATCGACGGCATGTCTGTACAATAACTCGTCTTTGGATTGCTGTTGCCCCATGTTAGGTTTTCTTACGGAAGAGATTGCTTTGTGGGTTTCGATTTATTGGCGAAGATAGGGATGAAATTGGGAGCAAGATTGAAGGCGCCTCAGTATCATCGAGAAAGATAAGTTATTGTCACACCATTTTAAATTTATTTTATTTATATATATAATACTCCGTACAAGTTTTCAGCTTTGCCGACCTTACTCCTTAAGTCCAAATTAAAATCATATTTGGAATGGTTAGAGTGTTCCAACACCTCAAACAGCCAAAAATATTCTTTTGAATTTATTGCGTTTGAGGTGGTGTAAGCATACTACATGTGATGGGTAACATCTTCCAGGATCATAATATCAATGCATTTCAATGCTTCCTACCTAGGAGTCTAAGACTCTTAGAGCACCCTTATCAGCAAATATTGTAAGGGTTATTGCAGAAAAAGTGCCATGTGGAAGGAGAGAGGGGAGGAGAGAGGAGAGAGGAGAGAGAAGGGAAAAAAGCTTCTGCAAGTGCTTGGGTTTATTCAGAAAAGTGAGCCCCACCTCTCATTAACTGCAGCAGCACAAACGTGCATGGAACGCACAATGGCGCCCAACGGGCGCGTGCAGTGGGACGCGCCTGACATTTGTTTATTTTATTTTTTTTTTCTTTTTTAAATTAAATTTGTTTTTTTTTTCACATGTCCAAAATGGTGTAATTCATCAACATCTATACTCATACTATCTTGCTCATCAATGTTCACCTTCGGTCTGAGATTAATTTCTTTAGCTCTCTTATTCTTCTTTTTCTCTTTGTCATCATGATAGCTTCCCTACATTTTAATTGATCTTTCTTTGAAGCTGTGGGGAATTTGCTGACATTTCTTTGTATGTCGTCAATATGCTCTTTAGTCCTGATATGGATTTATCCCTTTATGTATTGTTGTGTTCATAATATGTAGAGAATTTGTATGCAAATTATAATGTAGATAAGAAAATTGACTCTCAATCGTCAATCTATCTCTTTTATTCATTGTTCTTGAATGGTCTAGAGAGAGGAGAAAGCATTGCATTTTGGATGAACTCTAGAGAGAAGAGGAGGTATTCCTGTTTATGTGCTCATAATATGTAGAGGAGTTGTATGCAAAGTGTAGTGTAGACAAGAAAATTTGCTCTCAATCTATATATCCCTTTTATTGATTGTTCTTCATTCATTTAGAGATAATAGAGAGCATGGCTTCTTGAGCCTTCTTTAGAGAGAGAGTGAAGAGAGCAAAAAAGTCCCTTTCAAGTAGGGCTAAGGTCCCTTTTATAGGGTTAGTCCCCGTACTCGTATACGTTTACGTACAAAATACTTAGTGCCGTATACTCGGGGTATATTCCGTATCAAGTCCGATAAACTCCACTAGACATGACTTTCTTGCATAATAAACATCTAATCTTGTCCGTTGACTTATTCGGATTGTTAATTACTCCATACTCCTAACCTATATCCTTAGACTTTCTTTTTACTGCAGATGGTTCAGAAGATTCAACACTTTGAGAAGTATTTGCCAATGCACTTGCCACACTCGACGGAGTTGATGCCATTAAATAAGTAATTCCCCAACCTAAAAACAAACCAATTCAAATATTCAATAAAACATTAACACCAAACACACACATATAAAACCAGAATGTAGACAAACCAATATTCAACAATCTAAACATGTTTAATTTCCTCATTCAAGTGGTGTCTGATCAACATTGCTCTTTAAACTTTCAAAGAAAGAGAACACTGATCAAATCAATCAGGAAGGAAATGCAAGGACTGAGAACATTAATTAAGGTTTTAGTCATGCAAACCACAATTTCTTATAAATAGTTACACAATATAATGCAATTACATCCCTTATTGAAAACAAAATTACCATTGCATATTCAAGAAGTAAATAATCCCTAGAATATAAGAACAACAAAATACTGCTAGGCATTTCTTTGTCAAACTTCCACTAACTAATTCCTGATACATTCAACACCTTTTAAATCTCATGAAATACATACATAAATATAATAAAATGGTTTACATCTTCATTACTTAATTGAGACGCTGCAGCTTTCAACTATAACATTCAAATTAAAGTTCAAATTTTATAAAAGCAAAAAGTTGGCACTTCTAGAGGCTATGTATTTTCACATATACTTTTGATCCTACTACTGAACCATCCTCTAATTGGACTATCTTCTTAAGTGGGCTATCTTGTACCTTGGACTATACTACTGAACCATCCTCTGATCCTATTATTGAACCATCTTCTGGCTTTATTTCTTGCCACATTCCCTTTTTCACAATTTTTATTTAATTTTTTTTTTTTGAAAAGCATAATTTTTATTTCTAAAAATTCATTTTGTTCCAACAACATAACATTCACATTAGGTGGACAAGGTACAAGATCCCACACTTGATTTCATTCGAACTAAGCAAGCTCATCCTGCATAGCTCTTATCCAATACTCATCTTTAAGAGCTTCTTTATAATTCTTCAGTTCAATTGAGGATGTATAACCACTTCTTACGAACCTAGACTTATTTTTTGAATGGTGTTATCCACTTTTGCTTAAACTTTTATTTTCTATGATCTCCATAAGTAACAACACAAATAGTGAAGCCTTGTTCAATTCAGTATTTCTAGGTGAGACAACCCTTTTACATAGATAGATGTTGCATGGTTAGTTCTGCGGGCAAATTATATACCATGGATAGGAGTATACCTTGTATTGTGGACTTTAGTCCAAAAATAACCTTAAAATTTCGTATCTACAGTTAGACATATTCTTTACATGCAGTTAATCGTTTTTATACCTATAAAATAATTGAAAGCAAACATAATAATTACAGATATATAATATAATAACTATAAACACATAAATTGTTAATTAGAATTATATATAGAATATATTAAGTGCAGAGACATAACAGAATAAAGTTATGTCATGCTGCCGTCAGTATTTGCAGGAATAAACCTTCAAATATTCTACAAGAATGATTTTTGGATCAGTTCTTTACAAGTTGCCTGAGATGCCAATCCAAATTAATTTGTCTACTGTTATGGCAGTGTTAGCTGAGATGACCTGACCTACCAAACACTAGTAAAATTAACCATGAATAATTTAGCTTGCTCTTTTCTTTTTTTTTTTTTAATACTACTGACTCTGAGACAAAGAGTCAACAGTCGCCTTCACTGAGGCGAGGACCCACTCCCTTTCATGTGGGAGTGTAAATCAGGTGCTGCTAGACACAAGGTCTTTGGCTTAGCTTGGTCTTATATATGCCACTATAAATATACACAGTAACATTGTTGAAGATATATAGTAATGTGATATTTATTAGACATTAAGACAAGATTATTCAGGAACTTAAATAATATTTTGGTAGGAAAAAGTGTCAAATAGGCCACCAAACTTATCGCTTTTGTGCAATTGGGCCATTGAACTTCAAAAGTGTGCAATTCAACCATCAAACAAACAAAATTTGTGCAATTGGATCATTTTTACAAAAAATTTTAATTAAATTTGAGTTAAAAACATTTCAATATTGACTCCCGACTAGTATGGTAGAAGAAAATGCCATTCTTAATACATATATGTTAGTAATATAATTGGATTTTACCAGAAAAATTTTGTAAAAATGGTCCAATTGCACAAATTTTGCTTGTTTGATGGTTGAATTGCACACTTTTAAAGTTCAATGGCCCAATTGCACAAAAGCGATAAGTTCAGTGGCCTATTTGACACTTTTTCCTATTTTGGTATTATGGAGTTTAAAATATTATTTTAATTTAATTGGTTTTTATTAATTTTATTGATCAATGTTGGTCATTTAGTTTTTTTCAAAAATATTAATTTTTTTGTTCTAATGATTTTATATATTTCATAAGAGTCAGCTAATATTACATCATCAACAACTTTGTAAGGCGCCAGTTGCCTGAAAGAGAATCTAACGTGTAACTCCGTTATTAACTGAATATTTGTTTAAGCATAGCTTCAAGAACACTACTGTCTACTGATCAGACTATTCTCATAAATGACTTGATATTTTAAGGTTCTTGTATCCTTGATCTTTCCTTGTTGGGATGAGAATATGTGTGGCATATTTTTGGAGATCTGATTTTGTGTTGGGTTATTGTTTCTTTAATCTTGAGATGAGAATATATAATATATTTAAATACTACTTCTTGGGAGAAACATTAGCCAAGTTGATTAGTCTAATGACTTATTAACCACAATGTTACATGTTTGGCTCGCATTGTGAGTGAAATATTATTGACTTTCTTAATTTGAGCCGATCAACTATAAGCAATTTAGTTTGATTTACATTCTTATGATCCTTAGCTTTAACGATTAGGTTACAAGGTTGGGTTCTTCTTTCCCCGATGATAATATGTGGGAGGGTATAATTACTCTTATATATTTATGACATTTTTGGTGACATTATGTTGCCACTGCCTTGTAACCTAGGCTTATGATTTAGTAACATTGTCTTGTGGTCGTTCGCATAGGTAACTCAATTTGTCACAGGGGTAAAGTTTGAAAAAAAAAGACCAAAGATCGAGTCTCACTAGCGACAGTGTGAGAACAACCTCTCAAAGTGAGGGGCTCCTTGTGCACAGTAAGCAAATGTCATATAGTCTTTGTGTTCAGCTGAGTTACCATGATTTACATCCTCCCAAATACTCTATCTGGTCAGAGCGTGTGCTTGTGAACCAATTACTTTTGACGGGCTCCAAAGAATGCGTGTGACCATAATTTCTTTTTATCAAGTGACACAGGGATATTCAAACTCGATCATAACTTTTGGCATGGAATTGACGACTCTGATACCAAATTAAAACATGTATTTCATTTCGACTAAATATCTAAATTGATAGTTAGATTGCTCATTTATGTTTATATATTACTCGGTATATGCTAATTATTTTAATATACTTATGACATTTTTGGTGACATTATGTTGCCACTGCCATGTGGTTCCTTTTCAAGCGTATAAAGCAGTCAAAAAAAGCATTGCCTCTTTTCCCATCTTATCATCATTGGCTTAAAAAGAGGAAGAGATTCCACCAACAAATTCCAGTCTTGTGGGGGAAAACATACTGATCATTGATGTATACTATACTGTACGTATATATTAAAGGTGGAGATTTGGATGGGTTAATTAAACTTCAAAAGCCACCGAAAAATAAGTTGAAGACCAATCAACAACGTCTTATGTGAAATTTAATAAATTTAGAATTTTTAGCATTAATTTTTTTTTATTCAAAATATTATTATTTGTTTTACAACAATTGATTCTGTTTTTTTTTGAATTCCACTATAGTATCTGTTCATGGAAATGGTTTGATGTCACTGGACCACAAGGTCCTTGGCACAACAGCAATTGATTCTTGACTTTTGTAAATTGTTAAAATGTTATAGCAAGACACAATTGTTAGAAATTATCTATAATTTCTAATCTAAAATTTCATAAAAGTCAATGATGTTAAGTAAAAATTATGTTGGTAGTATAAGTTGTATTAAATATTTATTTTCTGTATTATTTGTGTTACATTTTCTTTAACATTAGTACTTAATTGGAATAAAAAAAAATTGTTAATGATTAAATGACATTCAATGCATTTCTTTGATTTTTTTTTTTGGTAATTTACATTTATACTTTGTTATTTGTACCAATTATACGTACCATTAATATTTTTTTCTTTTTTCAACTCTATCAGGTAAAAAATATATAACTTTTACTTATTTTACCTTATTTATTTATTTATTTATTTAAAAGCTCACATTATTAACCCCCCAAAAAAACAGTTTGCCTTTCATTTTAATTATCTTACTAACATACTTGATCTAGAATATATGCATTATTGCTTTCTCGCCAACAAAACATTCTTGTTTAATTTATTATCGTATCTATGTTAAAACTTTAATTAGAACAACAACAACAATTATCAGAAAAAATAATTTGCATTTACAAAAATTAGATTAATTTTGAAACCATGGTTAAAAAAATCGCTAGGCGCTCATCAGGCGCTCGAGGAGCGCCTAGCGCCTAGGACCCCTAGACAGGAATTAATTGGTGCCTAAGCGTCAGTGTATTTTTTATTTTATTTTTTAGAAGTTTGTTTAAGTATTTTTAATTTTTAAACACTAATAATTATAAATTATATAATACTTTAATAGTTAATACTAAAATATTAAATATAAACCTAAAAAATATCTAGAGTTTATACAAAACGATGTTAATGTCTAGGCGGTCGTCTAGCCGGTTAGCCGCCTAGACCACCATTTAAGGTGATACGCTAGGCGGTCGACCGGCGCCTTGAGCCTATACGGAATTTTTGCAACACTGTTTGAAACACAATATAATATCTACTAAATTTAACTTAGTTTTTAAAAATTTATGAGATATAGTAATCTTTCTTATCATTATATTAAAAATCAAATTTTCATCTTCTAATAGTTATAAAATTTATGTGTTGTTTCATTTACTCTAGTCATATAATTTTACTATCTTTTTTTATTCATTGGATTTTTTCAATTGCACATCGTACGTGTTTATAACTAGTATATATATTTAATAAATTTTGATGATGCTAAGCAAATGGAATATACATTTTAGCACTGTTAAATTAAATTGTAATTAGTTTTTAGCAAATAGCCAAAATAACACTTTTATTCCTCAACTATTATATTGTGGCATTGTCACATTTAGTCATATATACTCTTTTCATTTTGCAGCATACATTTTTTACTTTTATTTGCTTGTCGAAGTTAATACTTCATTTGGTCCCCGACTATTAGGATTTCACCGCTTTGGTCTTCGGCTTCCAAACTTGCTCAATTTCATCCCCAACTATGCAATTTTTACTTAAAATAGTCCTTTGTCAAAACCAAAATATTCATGATTAGGACCATTATATTTTGGTTAACAATTACATAGTTGGAGATGAAATTAAGCAAGTTTGGAAGTCAATGACTAAAGTAGTGAAATTTTAATAGTCGAGGGACCAAATCGAGTATTAACTCTTGTTTGTCGCATCTAGTCCTCCTTTAAAAATCTTGTTATTCCATCATTTAATAAATAATTAAGGGAAAAGGGTCAAATAAGCCCCTAAACAATACATGAAAACTCAATTAGGCCCCTGAACATTTAAAAAGTGCAATTAGGCTCTTTAACATGTAAAATTGGGACAAAAAAACCAAAAAACCGGTAAATGACCTGCAATTGCAGGTCATTTAGGGTTCAGGGGAAAATCCGGCGACGGCGCCGGTCGCCGAACTCCAGCGGAAGGCAACCAAAAGGTCGCCTTCCGCCATGGAAGCCGACCAAAGGGTCGCCTTCCACCAGAGGAAGGCGACCAAATGGTCACCTTCCGCCATGGAAGGCGACCGGTTGCCTTCCCAGGAGGAAGGCGGTGGTCGCCTTGGAAGGCGACCAGTGGTTGCCTTCCACCAGAGGAAGGTGACCAGTGGCGGAGCCACAATGGGGGCAGTGGGGGCAG
>CM008335.1:16954337-16966072 GCA_002525835.2 Ipomoea batatas | reverse complement strand
TAATTTGATAAATAGTTGCTAGCTGATAGGTGATTGAGTTAGATGGTTTGACCATCTGATAGTATTAATTAGCTGATTGTAGAATCAGTTGATACTGATTACATGTAAAATGACATTTAAGGGTATAAATGTATTATGTTATTTTAAGTTTTAAATATATTAGGATGTATGGACTCTTAATATCGATAAATGATTGAAAAATTTTACTACGTACTATCATGAAAGAGTGAGTGCGTTTTCTAATTATTATGTGTTAGTTAAGTAAATTCTGTATTTAAGCTAAATATGGCAATTTTAGATGAATAATTTTGTACTTCATTGAAATTATAATTCAAATCAAATAGAGTAATACGTGTAGAGAAAGTTGTTCAAAATTTTTTTTAGTGTTAGTTGATTTTAATTTAATTAGAGACTAATGCATGTTACTATAACAAATTCAGAGATTTTAATTTTATATTATATTATATTATATAATAGTGAGGCCGCACCGGTCGCATGTTAAAACCTGGTCGCACTGGAACTTGACTCTATGTATGTATGTATGTATGTATGTTTTTTTTCGAGTTCAAAATTCTTGGCAGTAACCCTAAAACCTCGGGCAATCGGACGTATTATATTGGTTGGGCTCAACTAAAACTTTTTGCATTTTTTAATTATCATACTAGACTTTCAATTTTAATAAACTAGCATATTTACACTAATAAATACCCCGTATAAACTTATATATCATTCAATCAATCTAAACCTCCATTTCTAAATTTCAATTAGGATGAACTTACCTATAAATTACTCCATGTATGTTATGTTTCACACCACTTCTATAACAAATAATAACCTTAAGTGGCTCTTGCTATTAGACTAGCCCATTAAATTTCATAATAGCTCGTTCAAGCCACCAGACTTATTGATTTTAGGATTATCGAGCTCATTTTTTTTATCAAGCTAAAATATATTAGGTCTAACTCTAACATTTTTTTTTATTGGGCTAGCCCATTGAGTTCAGACTAAGAGTAACATCCCTACATATTCGGGATTTCGAGTAGCTTAAAGTGGTTGGCATGTTTAAGCTCTTATTATATTATTGCACTATTGAGTATGTCTGTCTATTATAACTTAAAGGAGTAAAATTTGTTTTGATTCCTAGTGTATTTTATATCTTTTATGTGCTTTACGAGTTATTACAAGGAAGTGCATTTATACCGTGCATGTTTTAGAATAGTGGTTAAGGTCGGGTTTCACTTGTTACGAAAAAAAAAATTATCTTTCTGCTTTAATTTCATTAGTACATCTCTATCTCTTTCTCTCCTAATGTTCCCATTATGTGGGTCCAACTCCTCCACATCACTATATAATCTTTGTTAGTGTTTAGTTATTTTGTAAACCCCAACATGTACTTGACAAAATTATTATGGCAAACTAGATAGGTTAGGTTTAGTGTTAGTTGGAGTACTAATTGAAGATCTGGCAGAATAGACACTACATTAGAGCCTTTTTGAAATCTAGTTCTTGGAACTACACCGACTTATCTACTGCAGCTAGTAGAGTAGTTACGTGGTTTGAGGTTATTTTACAATAATATCCTTATCTGATTAAGAGACCTCAAGGGTAAGACAGTAATTATACTACAAGGAAAACTTAGGAGATTACTTGTCTTCCAAGAATCAGAATATTATATATACTAGTTAGAGAGATGTGAATTACAAGAGATAATCTTCAAGATTTGAATATTAAGAAACTCTCCCTGCGAATTACAAAGAGATTACTCTGAGTTATCATCTTCTCAAGACACTATTGGTGATATGAGTTTAAGAAGATTCTTGAGAAGAAATTCTATAAAGCTTAACCTCTATGGACCGTATTCCATACAATTGTGGTGTTGTGGTGGGTGATGAGTCAGCGAGACGGACAGCGACAACACGAATCTCGAAAAAAAAAGATTTCTTGGATTGTTGATTTACCGTGTGAGGTATATCGCACATTGGGTTGAGAATGCGTTCTCTTATCGTATGTTTGATTTGCTGTTGAGATAGTAGATTGAATTCACTAATGGTGGTCCCTAGACGTAGATACAATTGTATCGAACTAGGTAAGCAATACTCTGTGTTTTTTACTTTTTGTTTGATTTATTTCCTGCACATAGTTGTATCGCTATTGCACTAACGGGTCAATCAAATGCGATTAGAATTAGCGATAAGACAAATTCTCAAATAGTTAAGTCTCAAAGATAACCAAGAATCTTTAATATTGCGAATACAGAAAGTCACAATCTTCTATCTTATTTTCTCTCAATCTTGATCCCTTTTCCCCCCATTTTGTGAGACCTACACTCGTACACGTCATCTATTATTTTATTCACTTTCCTATAATATAATTATAATTTCAAATTTTGATTTTAAATTAAAATAAATTTAAATAACAAAATAAAACATTTTTTGAATTCTGAGGCTAAAATTATGGACAATAAAACACTTATTATTTATTAGTGGGACAAAAGCTTCTTAAAAGCTTTCACAATTCCATTTTTTTCCATCTCAAATGGATTAACTTTGATATCAATTTTCATTCACTCATTATCTATTTTGATTATATAATATATCGAATTAAACCTCATTTAAGAGAACCTGAATTTACCTTGACCTGGTCCAAATTCAAAGTGGATCACACTCAACTTTGCCTCAAAATAACAATTTTACATGCCAATTTCAACAATCCCCCAAATGAATGAAAAAAATATTTTTTTTGGGACTAAAAATGACACTAACATGATTGCGTCCAACAAACAATCCTTCCATAGGATAGGTATGTGTTGCCATTTCCCTCCCTTGTAAAGGTGTATTTAATTTACTTCTTGTTTGGTAGAGTACGATGTCTTTGAGCCATATTACCTTTTGTGTAAGTGTAGATATATCATACACAAGAACATGCAAACCTTTGTTCAATTATGATGAGTGTGCCCATTTTTGAACACATTAAACTACCAACTCAACCAATTACTGGAAGTTAGCTGGCTAATTGGTATGATTGTACAATTTTTACTTGTACGGTGACTAATTGCATTTTCATGGTTAGTTTGATGATTTATTTGACACTTAAGGTGTGTTTGGAAACTAGAAAAATGAATTTTGAAAACTGTTTTCTAAAAAATGAGTAATTTTTCAAAAAAAAAATATTTTCCTTCCCGGTGTTTGATTGCATCTTAGAAAACTATTTTGGTGTGTGTAGTTCATTTTTTGGAAAATCATAGCAAAAATCTCACTATAAAATCACATTGGCCGACTGGTTTTCCTTCCGAAAACTAGTCGACCAAACTGGCTTCGAAACCAATCTGGCTGACTGGTTTGCGAAACCAGTCAGGCCAATTGGTTTCGGAAACCAGTCCACCGGTTTCTGGAAAAAGGTGAAAAGAAGATATGTGTAAATACTTGGTAGAACCGTAGAAGCACTTGGAAAATGACTTCCAAAACAAAAGGGAAGTCATTTTCCTAAAAATTTGATGTATTTTCTATTGACCAAGACATGATTTTCCATTGACTTTAAGTTTTCCACCTTGCCAAACACTAAAAACTCGGAAAATGATTTCCATTTTCCGGATTTCCAAATAACACCCTTATTTTCTTTTTAAAAACAACACCCTTATTTTCTTTTTAAGTGTCCTATCCCGTTGGTAGACTGTTTGCACAATTTTATACCTATGAAATTCAGAAATTCCTTCAAGTTTTCTAACAGCTTTCACCTTCAACTTCATGGATCAATGAAAAATGGCAGGGAGAGTAGTGTCAATTTAAAGATTTTGGTGTAAATAGAGCTTTTAAGTTTCCTAATTTCTCCTGAAATATCAACAGAAGATTTCCATAGAAGTAGAAGACACAATGGTTTGGCAGACATATATATACATACACAAATTTCCTTCAATTCCGATCTCTACAATGACATGTTGGCTACAAAAACGATAATTATTGTTGGCTACCAGTTAGCAATATGCCAAATGGTACATGGTGTAGGCAAGGCAACCCATATTCTCCGGCTAGATCTTAAGATCACCGGTGGTTGAATCAGCGCCGCCGGTAACAATGCCGATAATATACTCAATCTCATCGGCAACTTCTTTCATGGAAGGTCGATTCTGCCTCCGTTCATCCAGGCATGCCGCCGCCAAGCCCCCCATTGCTTTTAGCGTCTCTATTTCAACTTTACTTGCCCCTTCTTTGATAAAAGGATCAACAACATCCATCAATCTCCCTTCATCCATCACCTTCTTCATGAAAACCACCAAGTTCACATTTTCCTCTTCCCTATTGAAATCGATGGCCTTTTTCGAGGTCAAGAGCTCTAGCAGAACAACCCCGAAGCTGTAAACGTCGCTCCTGTCTGTGAGTTGAAGGTTCAGATAGTACTCGGGGTCTAGGTATCCCAGGGTCCCCTGAGCGGAGGTGTAAATATGGCTACCCTCACTATCACTAAGCTCCACGAGTCTCGAAAGCCCGAAATCGGAGACCTTGGCGTCGAGCTTTTCGTCCAGCAGGATGTTGCTGGACTTGACGTCGCGGTGGTAGATAGGAGGCACCGCCGAGGAGTGGAGATAGGCCAGCCCGTCGGCCGTCTGGTGGGCCACAACCAGGCGGCGCAGCCAGGTAAGCGGGGTCAAGTGACGTAGGCGGAAGGCGTGGAGGTGATCAAAGAGGGTCCCATTGGGGACGTACTCGTAGACAAGCTGCGGCTCCTCCAGCTCGACGCAGCAGCCGAGGAGCCGGACGAGGCTGCGATGGTTGACCTGGCAAAGAATCCGGACCTCGTTGAGGACTTGTTCGGTGCCTTTGGTGTTGCCAGGCTTGGCGCGCTTGACGGCTATGAATGTCCCGTCGTCTAAAGTGCCCTTGAAGACCTCGCCGAAGCCGCCGGAGCCGAGCAGATTCTCCCTGGAGAAATTGTTGGTGGCTTTCTTGATCTCCTTGCCGGAGAATACTTTGGCGGACTTCCCACTGCTACTACTAGCGGCATTTAGAATTTGTTCTCTTTGCTTAACCAGTGTCTTCTGAGCTCTTCTTTTAAGCTGGTTGCGTCTGTGGACCAGAAATGCACTTAGCACTAGGAAAAACCCACAACCACCAGCAACTGTAAACAATCACGAAATGGTGACAATTCAAATTCTTGACATTCAGTACAGGCAGAACAAATTAAAGTTAATGTAAATGGATTAATCCATGATATACCTCCAAATAGGATCCCTTTGTTCCTTCTGAGCTTACAATTTCTCCCTTTTACACACTCTGCACATGTTTATAGAATTATAGCAATAAATTAAAGCTACGTAATGTTATATTTTACACAAAATTTGAAGACTATTTTAGGATATATTTGACATATATAACGGTTGAAATTGTAAGGGTGTGTGGCATCCAGTGTGTGAGTGGGCGGAAGTCGGTGAAGGGTCAAGTTCAACACCAAGTAGTTAGGGATTGTTGGATGGAGAAGTAAAAGGCCAAGTCCTACACCTTACTTCTAGAAAATAAGACAGTACACCTTTCTTTTCGAAAATGGGACCGTATAAGAAAATAAAATTGCCTTTTCATTAGAGCTATAATTTTTTTGACATAGTAATAAGGTGGGAGGGGGAATTTTGGCGGAGACCGATGAAGGATCAAGTCAGATACCAGGTGGCTAGGAGATTGTTGGGCAAGGGCCTAAAGGGGCAAGTCCTTTGGCACCTTGCCTCTCGAAAATTTGGTAGTATAAGAAAATAAATTTGCACCTTCACTACGATTTATTGCTTTTGGCCTAGCAATTAACGAGTAATATAAGGAAAATACTACATGGACTCCCTCTTCTTACTCCCAATTTATACTCCCTCCCAACAATATTTGATGTAGACACTCTTTCCTGGGACCCACTTGATGAAGATATCCTATCATTGATTGCCACATTATGGAGTACAAGTGAGGGAGTAGGATTTTGGAGTCCATGTAGTATAACTCGTAATATAATTGTTGGATAGAGGCCGAATAAAGGAATAAGTTCAGCACCTAGTGACTAGAAGATTATTGAATGGAAGCTTGAAAGGGTCAAGTTATGACTTATAACTTTGGACAAGTGATAAGCACTTGATATTATCACGAAGTGTGTACTTACTTTGGCAATATCCAGTAGTAGCATCCCAATACCTTCCTGCCTTACAAAAGCACCTTTTTTGTCCACCATTCCCCGGATCCGGCAAGCACAGCGAGAACGGCAACTCCCTGCAATCCAATTCCGTTTTACAGGCTGGTTCAACCGGAGTATCCCACATCAGCTCCAGCCCCGGCCGCGGCCACTTACCCAAAGGCAATGCCGGGTTCAAATTCACAAAGCTCTGGTAAGCCATACACCCCTGCGAATGAACCCGTATCATGTACTCATTCTGCGACCCCCCCGTCCTAAATATACAACACAATCTCCCCTTCTTACACGGCGCCAGCCCAGAAGTCCCATCAATGTAACCGTGGCACACGCATTTCGACGAACAGTTTATCGGCACTTGCAGGTGCAGCATATTTTCCGTGCAATTCAGCAGCAGAACGGTGTTGCTGGCCGTGATGTTGAACGGGAGGTTCTGGTCGAGCTGGATTCCCTCGCTGCCCAGGTCCGACGAGACGCACGTGCCGCGCACGGTGGGGGCCGGAGCCACGGTCATCGTCTGCGCCTGCGGGTTAATGGAAGTGATGGCGTAGGAAGCATTGTGGAGGGCGTCGAACCACAGCGTGCCTGAGGCGCACCTGATTTTGTAGGCCTGGTCGCCGCATTTG
The DNA here is from genome assembly GCA_002525835.2 of Ipomoea batatas. Lineage (NCBI taxonomy): Eukaryota > Viridiplantae > Streptophyta > Magnoliopsida > Solanales > Convolvulaceae > Ipomoea > Ipomoea batatas. The sequence goes on along the minus strand of CM008335.1, from coordinate 16,959,293 downwards.
GGCCCCGTGCTCAGCGGGAAAAGCACCGGAGTTTCGCCGCAGTTCCCACACGGCAGCGCCGCCATGGCCGTCGGCACAATCCGTAAGATGAGCGCAAACATCGTGAAGAAGAAAAACGAAGTCTCCATTTTAGACATTCCGAGAAATTGTAGTGTTGGGATGGTTGGGTTAAGTATAGATACATCATAGAGGTTGGTGTCAGATCTAGCCTCGTACTGGACGAATGGGTATGTTTGGGAGTTCCGAGGTCTCGAACCAGAAAAACAAACATGCATTTAGCTTAAGCAGTGCGAATTCGTTTTACACATATTCCCTCCCTCCAACAAATTATATCGTGGATTAGGATATATCTTACCTTGGGAAAGTCAAGACAGTTTTTTAGATTTTTTATCCTGTTCTTATAAATAAATGAGACCTATAAAAAATATAAACCCAATCTTTAAAATCCAATCATAAGAATCCTACTAACTTACTATCTCCAATTCTCCAAAGTCCAAACAAACCGGAAAAAAAAAAAAAAACATCTTGAAACTACCTAGCTACCTAGCAACTAGAACAATTTGTTAGGGAGAAGAATCAATTTCTCGGGTGCTATTAGTAGTGAATTATATTGGTGAATGGTACATCTTTCAAGTTATCTTTGCAAATTCAGGGTTTAAGATATCATATGTGTTGTTGGGAAACAGAACAATTTTGCCATGCAGCATGCTCAATTAATTAGGTATTAATTATTAGGAGAGAGAAATGATTTGGAGAAAAAAATTGATGAATTTCAGGATTAATTGCTGAATTTTTTTTTTTTTAATTTCTTAAGTAGGTAGCTCAAATAATATTTAGCATACCTATTTTTTTTTTCAAATTTATATTTATGTATATTATATTTTCTATAGTCATATAATGGTTTTTTTTTTTTTGAAAACCAAAAGTAACCACTGCATTAATGTAATAAAGTAGCAATAAAGTCAGGGGGAAAAATATCCCAAAACATCGGAGTTGCCTGAGAATAGGCCTCACTAGCTAAAGCATGAGCTAAAGTATTGGAGGATCTAGGAACAAAATCAATAGAACAAGGAGGGAAAGAACTCAGAATACGCCTACAGTCAGATACTGCAAAGCCCACATAAGTACGGGGCTCAGGCACCGGTTTTGTCAACAAGCAATGGAGAGATGAGCAATCTGTGTACACGTACACGAACAGGGGTTGACACACGATTCTTAAGCCACGATAAAACCTCCTTGCATGCAAGTGTTTCCGCCATGAGTGAATCCATGCATATTGCCAACCTTCCATTCATAGCAGCCACAAAACTCTGATCAGCATCCAAAAGCACAGCACCATAAGTTGCCTCATGTGTTGTAGCCTTATATCCTCCGTCTACGTAACAATGGAATTGCGGCGTTAATCCATTCGGCGGCACAGGAGGACCTGCCGTGGCACCCAGCGCAGCAGACAGCACCGAATATAATATTAGTGATTATTATTATTTTTTTTTTGTATTTTTCTATATTGATATAAAAATTATCATATAATATCATTCAAATATATTTTTTAAAATTTTTATTTATGTATATTAATTTTTTTATAATCAAATATTATTTTTAATATGCAAAAACTTATCTGTGAGACGGGTTGAGCCAAGATAAAAATGTAATATTATGTAATACTAATAAGGAATAAAACGTTTATTACTTTTGAAAAAAATGTAATACTTTTACATTTTGATTTAAAAGTATTACATTTTTCTTCATAAATATTACATTTTCTATTATAAGTAACAAATACTTGTCAACATTACTTATAAGAAAAAATATAATACTTTTGATGAAAAATGTAATATTTTTACATCAAATGTAAAAGTATGAGGGTGTGTTTGGTTCGCACATGGGAATTGGAATCGAAATGTGTATCAAATACTTGGTAATGGTAATGGGTTTTGGTGAAAGTATTTTGCATATTTGGTAGTAGGGTGGAATGAAAATGATTATCAATATTGTTGTTTGGTTATGTATGAATCTATAATGCTAATAAAAATTTAAAAATACAAGAACAAAAAATCAAGACAATTGATTCTAATATAAAGATATCCAAAGTACCAATATGAACAAAAAATAAAAACAATAAAAGAAAACAAAAAATAATGGAATGAAATCCTTATTTTATTAGGAAATGAGTTTTTCAATTAAGGGGTAATCAAAACGCATAGAAATGTTCTAAAAACCTGTTAATGAAACAATAACAATGACTTTGATACGCATTCCTGATAGCTAATAACCTATCAACCAAACACACCCTATATATATTTTTCCTTAAAAGTACTACATTTTCCCTTAGGGGTGGGTGTGTCGGTATTCAGTTTGTTTGTTTGTTTTTTTTTTTTTTTTGTGGTTTTTTTTTCCGGTTTCGATTTGTTTGGTTTTTTGTTTTTGTTTTTTTTTTAAAGAAGTCATTTGGTTTAGTTCGGTTCGGTTTACGAACCTCAATTCTCAACATTTTCTAGTGTTCTAGCGCAATTAATTAATTAATTAATTATTTATTTATTTTTACTAATAATTCAAGATTAAAAATCTATTTTGCATCCATTGAGTTAAATCAAGCTTATTTAATGAGATTATAACATTTAAAAAAAAAACTTTGGAGAACTCAGATGGACCAAGATAGAGTATTTTTATAATTTATTTATATAGTCTAGCAAACTTTTTTGTTTTGATCCAAATTAGCCAGCAAAATAAGAAATAACTTAAATACAATGGGAGAAGGAAATCACCCAAATGAATAAAACATGACCATAACCATGAACAACAATGTTCCACTCTCATAGTCATAAAGATTAACTTCATACATCAATTTCTAGGCTCAAGAATAAAGTCGTATTTCATAGACATACAACAACAATTGAGTTCCAATTTTATTGAACGTATTAATTATGTTGAGCGCCTAAATTTAACTCAAGGGAAAGACTCATATACATATGCAAGAATATAAACTTAGGTGAGGGGCTGGGGGCAACATGTGAGGCTTGTTTGATTGCAAATTTGCAAACGAGGCAAGAGTGCCGGAGCAGACGAGCGGAGTTTGTCTACAATTAGGAATTTTATAACTAGGGGTTTAGATTTACTTTTTATTTATTTATTTATTTATTTATTTATTATTATTATTATTATTATTATTATTATTATTATTATTATTATTATTATTATTATTATTATTATTATTATTATTAGAACTACCTAGGTACTATTTTCTTTACATATAAAGCATGCATAATGAAATACTAATGAGTGATGATCCGAAAATTGTAGAAAAAAGACACAAAATTGAATTTTATTTGTGATTCAAAAAATATTTAAGTAGTATAAATTTATTTGTGCATATAATTCTTTCTACGCACTTAATTTAAAATTTCATTAACTGTTACTCATGATAAGTCATTGAATTACATAATGAAAGAAGTTTAATAGTCATTATTGTTCTATTGTTACGTTGCATTTATCTTATTGGAAAAAAAGCGTATTGATGTTACGTTGCATTTATCTTATTGGAAAAAAAGCGGATTGATTTGTATAAAAGCCTAAATTTCAGTGGTTGGAAATACAAAAGACAGGGATTTGCAACCAAAATAGCAAAATAAACTTGCAGTTTAATTGAATGCAATTTTGGGTTCGATTCTTGACGATTCCACAATGTCGTAGATGTTGTCAGAAGTGGGATTTGAACCCACGCCCTTAGAAATTCAGTTAACATGTTGTTTGTTACATTATTTTTCAAGCACAATTCTTATTGTCGTTCAAGAACAATTACCATATGAATTTTGTTGTTGTCAACAGTGAGATTTGAACCCACGCCCTCTTACGAGGACCAGAACTTGAATCTGGCGCCTTAGACCACTCGGCCATCCTGACGATTTATGATTAAATTATGTTTAAATTTATTAAATACGTGACGTAGTTAGTGCGTATTTTCATTTTTACACACCCTTTTACAAGGACAAGAACTTGTGTCTGGCGCCTTATTAAACAATATATTGTGTAAATAATAAAACTTAAGTCTAGTGCGCGCTATAGTCCACTCCGCCATCCTGACCATTTATCAATAAATAATGTTTAAATTTATTAAATAATTGATGTATTTTCATTTTTTGGTGATAATGCTAAAGAAATTCTTATAGAAAATATAATGCTGTATAAATAATGAATTAGACTTATTTATGAACGTATTGATTTTAAATTCAATTAATGTGTTGTTTGTTACATTATTATTTTTCAAGTACAATTCTTGTCATCATTCAAGAACTATTTCCATATGGATGTTGTTGTTGTCAGAAGTGGGATTTGAACCCACGCCCTCTAACGAGGACCAGAACTTGAGTCTGGCGCCTTAGACCACTCGGCCGTCCTGACGATTTATGATTAAATTTATTAAATACGTGACGTAGCTAGTGCGTATTTTCATTTTTTGATAATGCTTTATTGTTACTATAATGTCAAAGAAATTTTACAATTAAAAAATATTGTATAAATAATAAATTTGATTTATTTATGAACGTATTGATTTTAAATTCAATTAATGTGTTTGTTACATTATTTTTCTAAGCACAAATCTTATATTACTAGAAATATTGCCAAATGTCATTATTTGTTGTCAGATGTGAGATTTGAACCTACGCCATCTTATGAGCATCAGAATTGTTAGTGGTATTTGTTATTAGTAGGTTTTTGTTTAACTATAATATTTATACATACAAAGAAATGCTTATGCTGATAAAAACGGCGGGGAAGAAGAGTGCCAATATCTTTTTTCAATTTACTTTTCAAATTTAAGAAACAATAACTATAAAAAAAAAAAAAAAAGACATAACAATAATAAGGAATATTTGAGTATACTTAACATTTTAAATAAATAATTTTTTGCTAATGTTTCTTTATTGAATAACAAAAACACTAAACTTGTTCAATAAT
>CM008335.1:16923115-16946047 GCA_002525835.2 Ipomoea batatas | reverse complement strand
TTAATCTCAATTATTACGGAGACCGTAATGACCAGTTTTGTTATGTATTCCAATTCGATTCGGACGTTGACTAGGAATAGGCTTTGGAGATTTGGATTGGTTTGCATGATAAAGAAAACATAATTGAATATTTTGATTTGACATATTTTATCAAATATAGAAATTAAGTTGTAATTTGGTCGTGAGTTATAATCTTTTTTATATATATTCTTTTTATGTGTCAAGATTATTTTCTTTTTATATATTTTTATCGATTACATCATACTTATTGGTATTTAGTGGTTAGTTTTAGTTATTTTAAAGAAAATAAGAAAAATGGTGAAAATCAAATGATAGGAGAAAATGATTCTTTTTGGTAGAATATATTATAAAACTTATAATTTATTTAAAAATTACCAATACACTGTACTATATGTTCTAGCTAGTAATTAAAATGGAATTTTAAAAAATAATTTGTTTTGAAGCAATACTCTCGTATCATTTCTAAATAAGTCATAATTTTTTTTTTCACTTCTATCCTTATTACTTTACAAAAATAACACCATATACATTTTAAAACCTATAAACTCTCTATTTTAACTACAATATTATAACGTTATTATGAGATATTAGATAATAAGCCACATAATTTTATTATTATTGCTATTATTTAAAAATAATTTTTAATTATTATTTAAAAAGCTGTATTAATATACATATATACTTTGTAACAAGTCAAGAGTTGCCTCCACTAACGCTCGAACTCACTCCCACATATATACTCTGTAACAAGTCAAGAGTTGCCTCCACTAACGCTCGAACTCACTCTCATCATCCATGTGAGAGTGTTAATTGGGACACCAGGTGTCACTTGACCACAAGGTCTTTGGCATTATACACACATACTTGATTAATTGTAGCTATAACAGTAAAACATATAGAAGCGTGGATGAAATAACATTAGTATCTTCTTTGAGGTCCTTTTTATGAAATTTATTTCAAAAACGTTTTTTATATATAATTCATTGATCTCAAATATATAATGGTGGGAACCTGGCGGGTGTGGTTGAGTGGAAGGGACTCATTCATCCTTAACCAAAAGTCAAGGGTTCGATCCTTGGCTTTGGGTATGGAGCAACCTTAAATCTCCAGGTCAGCTGTCCCACCCAATGAGGTGCCTACAATCCAGCGAGGGGTTAGCCATTGTGTTCGACGGTGGAGACCCCCCGGGTTACACCCAAAAAAATATATAATGGTGGGGGAATGGCAATTGTTATGCCATGGACCCGGGTCCACCTTGCAATGTGAACCCGGGTTCATGTTCACAATTTCATAACTCTATATTCAACAGTATAAAACAATTTTTGAATCTATACAACAAAATTGCGAATATAGAATTCACAAATTGTGAATATTGAAGAATGTAATTTTGTATATTGAAATCTAAAATTGTGAAAATATAGAGTTCTAAAATTGTGAACATAGAGTTCTAAATTTGTGAATATAGAATTATTAAATTTGTGAGCATAGACCCTGGTCCATGGCATAATTTGTCGGGGAATGGACTCTAGATAGGTCTAAATTCGATTGGGCTCAAGGAGTGGAGGCCTAGGGATTATGTCCAGAGGATGGCTGGAGCCCCCAATGGCATAGTTTAGAGGGCCTATGTAAGAAAGTAATAGAATTAGAGGTGCGAATTATGCTAAAGATCAAAGTTAAGGAGGTGAGGAAGTAAAGGATGAAGGGATGTGTTCTAGAGTGAAGAACGGGAAAAGTTTGGGTGCCAAAGTGCAAGACGGCATAAAGAATAGGTCCTAGAGCATAAAGACTAGGAAGGGGGCAAGTGAATGGTTAGAAAGTGAGAAACATAAATTACATGATCATAAAATACAAAAGTGAGGAAAGGAGGGGTACATGGATGGTAAGGTAACATGGTGCCTTGCTAGGTACGTACGACAAGTAGCTTCTGGTCACCGTCGACTGCTGCGGACAACTACAGGTTGTTTTCAGGACGAAAAGACATTGGGTGCAATAGGGGGCCTCCCCTCTCCCCCTCTCGCCTCCTATCAACCACAACCACGCTTACCGACGGGCTTTTAGGCCTTGGGGGCGTGCAAAGGGATAGGGTGGTCGAACGGCGGCGATGGTGGGACACGTGTGTGGTATGGAATTATTAGGGTTTATTAGTCATTAATTTCTACTATTTTCGACTCCAAAAGATCTATAAGTAAGGGTTCTTTGCTCTCTCTATATACATCATCTTCTCAACGAGCATTTAACTTCCTTAGTCCATTGTCTTTAATACTTTTTGCACAACTTGCCTAATTTATCTAGAATATGTAATAGTCCTCGTGGGTCTAGATTTGAGCCTAATTTCTAATATTATTCATTACAAACCAAAAGGACACCTACAACCCAAAGTCTAATTTATTTAATATTTGTATTTGTTACCACTTTTACCTTTATAATTTTATCTTCAAAATCTATAAAATATCATAACCCATCCATATTTATAATTATTGATACTCATATTATTACAATTAGGGTAACCTCAATTGATCGAACAATTAACTTGATAATTCTATAATTTACCTATTTGTGGTCTTTTGAATAACCACACTTTCAAATTTGTGAGATTTAAAGTGAAAAAATGATTGAAGCATACTTAAATTATTGTATTCATCGTATTATAAAAACTAAAAAGTTTAAGTAACGGTGGATTTCATTACAAATTTTGTTGACCTGGGAGTTGGGACAAGAGGGCAAGCTGGAAAGAGATAAAACACTCATCCTCAATCATCCATTGTTGTTGTACCTCAGATTTGAAGCAAGGTGCAGAAATTCATTAATATCTCCGCCACTTAGCCACATAATGCGTGGGCGGGCAGCTTCACATTCACTAAAGTAAAACAACTCAGGATGAGGTTGCCGACAATCTAAACGACAGTTATTTCCAGCCCATTTAGATGTCGTTTTGCCCTCCGTCATGTCGGGCCGTCCAAGCCCGAAAGTTGAGGTTGTGTATATGACTCTATTTGACATACTTAACTTAGAATAGAGATCAGATGCGGAGGTTGTGTCTAGGTGAAATATGTGGTGAGATGATATCCATTGATCTTGTTAAAATCAACGGTCAGAATGAACACAGGTTGAAAAAAAATGTAGTGGTAATTTAGTTATTTGGTGTAATGTTCAAAATTAAGGTGCGTGTTTTCTGTGCTTAAAGTACGTCATCGTTTCAAAACTTAGGTGCGTCATTTTAATACTTAAGGTGCGACATTTTAACATTTAAGGTGCGTTAGTTATACACTTAAGGTGCATCAGTTCTACACTTAAGGTGCGTGATTTTACTACTTAAGGTGCGTCATTTTTAAAACTGAAGGTGCGCGATTTTAAGACTTAATTAAGATGCATCATTTTAACACTTTAAGGTACGTCATTCTAACATTTAAGGTGTGTCTTTGGAACACTTAAGGTGCGCCATTTTTACACTTTGCTTCTTCCTTCAAGTACGCACATTTTTTTTTCATTGATTTGAGCCGTTGATCTAGATTTGATGAACAACTCAAATCTCACTGCATGTTCGCACCTGGGAGATTCTTCGCACCAGATGTCATCCCACTTAACTTATAAGTTAGCATAAAAGTTCAAAAGCTAGTAGCTACTAGCTTATTTTAAAACGTTATTTAAAGTAACATTTCAAAATAAGCTGTTATTTTAAGTTGTATTGTTACGTTCCTATTGGCATGTTTTATCAAATAGAAATTATATCTTATTTGTAACTTAAAATAAGTTATAAACTCATAACTTTGTTACAGAAAGTACCAAACATAGCCTATATATTGGGGATGAGTTATCCGAATTTTAGTCTTGACAATAATAAAACTTTCATATTTAGTTTTATCTTTTTTGCCAAAGACCTTGTGGTTTAGTGGCACCCGGTTTACAGTCTCACGTGGAAGGGGTAGGTTTGAGCCTTAGTGGAGGCGACTGTTGAATCTTTGTGTGTTGACTCTTTGTGCGCTGACTCTTTGTGCTTCAGTAGGTTGAGAAAGTAGCTAGCTATAAACAAATACTACATTATAACAAAGTCAGTAGTACTAAAAAAAATTATCTTTTTTATTGAGTTCGGTCCAAACTAAATTTGGCACAACAAATTAAGAAGGCAAGAGTAAGTCGAACGAAATCATTAAAATCAAAAGATAGATTATGGTCAAATTTAAAAAGACGTACAAAATACTATTGTGGAGATTAAGATGTTGGATTTCCCGTATAATATATATTATATATTAAGGGTTTAATTATGTGGTGTAAGTTGACTAACCTTATTAAGTATTTCGGTTAGACTAAATAATTAAAACTGTTAGTCAATCAAACTTTGTGTCTAATATAAATCATGGGATATATGATATACAACATATAGCTTCATATTATTCATAATAATATCAATACATCATCTAATTAAGGTTATGAGTCAAGTATAGGCCACCATCTAAGATTTTGAATCAAGTATGAAGCACCATCTAAAGTTCTATGGCTAAGGATACTCTACAAGTCTACCGTTCAAGAGAGGCAACACAACAATAAGACATAAGCTATGATTGGAGATCAACATTCAACATCGCTTCCGCTTTTGTTTCTATTACTATGAGGTTAAGTTTCTCATAAACTTTATATTCAGTTAACCATTAGACTACTACATTTATATCTAACATAAACTTGAAATGAAGTTTATTATGGAAAGAGCATTTTTCATGTTTGTGATCGAAGGACCGGGAAAAAGTTACCCCATATGAATCTTGATAGACTTTCGACGTCCAATGCTACACATATGGAGTTGTTTGGACTTTTTTGAATGAATATTGCTGGAAAAAGAAAATGACAAGAAGAACAAGTTTAATGAGTGTCAGGGGAATACGTGGGTCTGGGGGTGCTGGAGGAAACAGGGACTAATTAAATGTGGGCTTTAAAAGCTCCATATTTAAAATTAGTGTTTTTTTTTCTAATAATTTTTTTTTTGGGAATACTGGCTCTTTTTTTTTTTGGGTGATAGGGAGAGACCAGGCGGTCCCGATGAACTAGCGATATCTGCTAGTGGCCGGCTAAACATGAAGCATCACGCCACAGGAGGGCTTGTAAATCGTCTGGAGGGCGATCCAAGATCGTCGTTCCCCAGGGAGAACTCTGTCCATGTTGGCTAAGAAATCTGCACATTGGTTGCCTTCGCGATAGGTATGGACTATCTTGAACGACTGGAAATGAGGCAGGATGAGCTTACAGTTAGCAATAAGGGCAAAATACTGACTCTGTTACAATAAAATTAGTATATGTTAAAATAATTTTAGTCCAATTTAAGTTAGAATTACTGTGTATATATAAATTTTAAAAGGAAAAAAAATACATGTTTGAGGGCAAACTATTGAGCGGACCATGGTCCACACAGTGCTTTATGGACCATAAAAAAGTACATTTATAATGTATTAAAAGTACATTATTCGTGTACTGAATGTATATTATACAAAATAATGTACTTTCAGTACTCAAATAATGTATTTTTTTAAATATAATGTATTTTTTAATATACTAAAAGTATATTAATTGTGTACTGAATGTACATTATTTGATAGTATATGTAGACCAATAATGATTGGTGTTTGAGGGAAACCGGCAAATCCCACAAGAGAGGCAAAAAAAAAATCTATTAAGAAAACTGTACAACGTAATCATTTAAGTACGAGAATCATTTCGGGCACCTCTTCTGAGACAAAATAGACAATTAAACTAAAATTACAAATAGTAGAACACTTTTAAAAATATGTTTAACCTAATTTTTAAATATTTTTTTTTAAGCTAGAGATTATCACCGATTTTGCAAGGATATTTCACACTTTCAGTTCTAGTAACTCGAAACAAGACTCGCCAAATCAGAACTAAAGCAAAGCAATATCAAGATTGAGTGTGTAAACAATCAATATATATAAATTAAACCTGTGTCTCAGGTTCGAGTCCCATCCCAATAAAGGATGTTAACATTATCATGTTGTTTGAGCAAATACTATGTATATGTTAGATTGTAATACTAAAAAAATAAATTAAAGCTATGTTTGAAAATTCAAAAAATGATTTATAGAAATATGGTGAGAGGCATATATAGAAGGCCAAATCCATTGACATCCAAATATGGCGCTTCTACCATGCATATATATATATATATATATATATATATATATATATATATATATATATATGCTCCTATTCAGGTGAGGACAACTTATTTTGAGATCAAAAGAGGTGTAATCTCAACCATCCAATATTAAGGATTTAAAGGCTTAGATTAAAGATTAGATTTAATTGTCCACGCCATATTGAGATCAAATAGGGGTAAATTAGAGTTTTTTTTATTTTGTATTAATTAAGGTATGATTTTTAATTACAAAGTTAGCATTTGATGATCTTTTTAATTATGGAATGAGGGTGAGATTAAAGGAACGTGAATATCAAATCTCTGCAACATTGGCGGCATTTTTCTTAACCAAGGAGCTTGTGTTATTTGTTTTCGCCATGACAGACATGGAGGCGGTTTTGGAGCAAATTTTTGGAGATACGTCACAAGAAAACGCAGAGATACCTACCATGCAAGGTATATACTGATTACTTCTAACGTTGTGATACGTAAGGATTGGAAAATACCAAGTTCTGTATTTCAACGTGTTAAGTTGCTGAAATATGCGTTGAATATCGTAAAAAATGCATACGTGATGAATGTTTTCGTTGTGTGACAACTAGGGGAGTAGATGTGCCGTTACCCTTATTTGTGTTTGACTACTCTATGCTGGATATGATGGATTGGTTTCTTTGGTCTGAAAACTTGTGTGCCGTAGAGCAGCGATAATGTGACTGTTGACTATGAATTGTTTGCCTTGAGTGAATATTACATATGTAGTTGTTGTAATTTTTGAGTACATATTTGCGTGATTTACTTAGTTTTGAGTTCCTTGTGGTTTTTGAGTGTTTTTAATCTATTTGGGTAATAAGTACGTAATTAAATACAGTATAAGTGTTCACTGTATTTTCGTTGGTGTGTTTTAAGAAAATGTGGAAGAAATTCCCTGTGGGTGGAAAGAAAACAAGTGGAAAATATTACTAATATTTGAAGAGTATACATATGAAACATATACTGATAATGTTGTAAACTAACGTAAATCAGGAAAGAATAAGAGGTTTTTATCAAATTGCTCGGTGTCTCAGCGTGTGTACAGGAGAGCCGAAGAATAAAATGTTGTCAATGAAATATATATATATTTTTTGAACCATTTAATTATTTACAAAGTAGTATTTATTCTACTAAGGGAGTGTTTGTGTTTCTATTCAGTTTTTATGAGTTAAATTGGTAGAACAACATAAGGCTTCATCGTTGTAATAATATTCACTGTAGATGGAAAATGTCAAGTTCAATATGGTGAATACGAGTGGAAAATGTCGTTAGGAAAATAGGTTGATTGTATAGAAATGATTTGCATATAGCAGAATGAGAGTTTTGTGCGAAACGTAATATATGCGTAGTGAAGAATGTGAATTTGTGTGAAAATGGAGTTAATAATTAAAGTATACCGTGGGTTCGGTTGTGTGCCATCTTGGGGTTTAATGTGTGTCGTTTCAGTGAATTGTGTTTGACACACTGAAATATATACAATTGATAGCATGCAACGAAATGAATGTGTTTTTTTATGTTGTTTTTTGCATGCAACAATGACATATTTTATGATTCACAAAGTGACAAACACGTTATGTGCCTCTTGCCTTCCTACTCCCTTTTCTCAAAGGTGAGAAGGAAAAGAGGTTGGAGAGGTCTCAAGCACTCCCTATTCTCATAGGTGAAAGCAAGCTACGCTAACTCTCAAGTCCGATTGGCCTAATCGGAGTAGAGATCATACAAACATCCCAACCACTATCAAGATATCCAAAAAGCATCAATCTACCCTAGATTTAAGACATAAGAGCTCAAGAACAACATGCATGTTCAACTAGTCCTAATCCCTAGGTAACTAGCCACACATATCTAAACTAAGCATTATCAAAGCATTTAACAAATCTAAGCTATAAGGATTGAAAGCAAAACACAATTCAAAGCTCAAAACAAATCAACAAAACAATTCAATTCAAAGCTCAACTCAATTCAACAAAACAAATCACAATATAGAAATTGAAGAACAAGAGAGGAAATTGAAAGATTACTTGATTGCAAATGGAATCCTTCAACAAATCTTGATCAATTGCAAGTTGATTTCTACAATCTTCTCCAAATCTAGCTACTAGGAATGAAATGTGAATGGAATTGAAGTGGAATTGGGAGAGAGTTTCAACCTAATTCTAGAGAGAGAAATTTTAGACTAGACTAATCTGGAAAAATGAATGGGATCCCCCTGAAAAATGCCCCAATTCCCTATTTAAATCGCTGAAACCGCCAATTTGTTACGCTGTGGACGCCCGACTGGACGCGCGTTCTCTGCGCGTCCAGCGGGATTCTTGCGCGCGACTTCGAACCTTCGGGCGAGAACTTGGACCCGGACGCGGGCGTCCGATGTGCGTCCGATGCGCGTCCTAAGCAGACATTGCAACTTCAGAGAGTGATTTTCCGGACGCGAAGCGTCCGATGTGCGTCCTAAGCAGACTGCTCCAACTTCAGAGAGCTGATTTTTGGACGCGGGGCGCCCGGTGGTGTCTGCTGGCGTCCGCAAGGGGCTGCTTTCGAGCTTCGCTGATCTGGGACGTGGACGCCTGGACGGCCGCGCGTCCAAGGCGCGTCCGGGCCTGTCCTTTGCTTCCAACTTTGGCTCGTGATTAATTCTCTGAAATCCATGCCTTTTTCACCTCTTTGCACAACGTTTTACCTACAAAATGATCAAACACGTGTGGACTAGGGTCCAATGGCACTAACAAGCATTTTAACGCAATTCATGCTCAAATCAATCACAAAAGCTAGCAAGTACGTGCAATGTGACCCGAGAACGACCCTATAAATGTAGCATCTTTTGCACTTATCAAAATTTCCACACTTTAGAACTTGCTTGTCCTCAAGCAAGCTATCATTGGCAAAGCAAAAACTAAGTGCAAACGATGCCACCACTTTGATATGCAAGGCACACCCTTGAAATCAATACGATTCTCAAGCTATCATGAAAATGTGTTTTTAAACAATCCTTTGGTTCTCAATAACGACTATCCCAAGAACAAAAACCTTTCAACTATAGTAAAGCAAATTGATTAACTTTCATTAACACACGAGTCAAGCATGCAATCCAATAGCGGGTTCACCAACCATTTAAAGCGGGCCACTAGCCGAGCCAACTAGTGGGACCGATGTGCACAAACCAACCCTATTAGACCACCCTTGTAACCTCAAGCCCCCTAGATTCTAGCGTGATAAACAAAAAGGCTTTAAGGTTATCTACTACCTCTCAAGACCGACCATCGGGCTACCCGATCTCACATGGAGCTCCATGCTTTTTCGAGAACTGTGCAATAGGCGCCCGGTCCCAACGGGATAGATCTCTCCTTTTCTCATTCCCCAAGATAACCTCATCGGGCTACCCGACTTCACATGGATATCCATGCTTTTTCGAAGACGGTGCAATGGGTGCCCGAATCTCAGCGGAATGGCTCTCTTTAATTTTCTCATCTCCCAAGACCTCGTATCGGGGCAACCGACTTCACGTGGATCTCCACGCTTTTTCGAAGACAGTGCGATGGTTGCCCCTCAACTTGCCCTAGCGAGACGGTTCATCTTTTTCATATCCTAAGGTGGCCACATTGGGCTCTTTTGGGGTTTTTTGGCCTCATTGGGCTTTTTTGAACAATCTTAAAGTAAAGCAAAGCATCACCTTCACAACCCCACACTACACCTTCGGGAGAGCAAAAACAAAGAAAATTAGGTTCATTTTCGGGCTTAGTAAACATTATATTACTAGGGTTGATAGATGCACACTCCCACTTCGTTCCCTCCTTGACTATGGTCCGGGTTAAAAGAGAGGTGAACATCACACAATCATGCAACAATTCATCAAATTTAAACAAGAGTATAAGAGTTTTCTTCCACGGGATAGTCCTAATTGAGAATCAAGTGTTCATTCAAAACACACATTTTCCAAGAAGGATTAAGCAACGCATTCATTTCAAACATGTCCACTGTTCTAAGCTAGGCATTGTATTTTGCAAATCAAAGTCTTTCAAGCACAAATGTGCTTTCCTTTCCACACTTTAAAACGAACATCGTCCTCGATGTTCACATCACGCATAAGGTGGGAAAGCTACAAAGGTTTCAACCTAAAATGCCCCTTTCCACACTTTAGAAGTGTGCTATGGGCTAATTGGTCAAACAACATGCTTTTATGAATGATTTTACAACAAGCTAATGCACAAGTTATGCCATCACACCTGCTTTCCACACTTTAAAAGAAAACCATATAGGTAACAGAAAGGGTAAGGGAGATAAAGAGACTCCCCTACGGCATTAAAGATCTACATGAGTATGCTCATATCATCTTTCTTATCTTTGAAATTCCCTGCACAACACAAGCTTTCAACCACATGGATTCACATTCGATTAGCTAAATTCAAGAAATCATCAAGATAAAGATTCAATATTAAAAGTAAAAACCAAAACAATAATGCAAACAAAATATGAATTAAAAACAGAGTATACGTGCGTAATAGAACAAGTGCTAAACTCAAAAAGAAATCCTACAACTAAGCAACTACGATCATCGGGATGCACACGATCATTCGCCCGACCCATCGGACTCCTCCTCATATCGCTCAAGTGTGAGCCTTCGTACTTCATGTTCAAGCATATTGACTCGGTTTTCAAGCCTCTCTACAATTCCCCACAAATCTCTTTGCTCTCCTCTAGCCTCATCCTCACTAGGCTCCTCGGGTGCTACTCCAAATTGTAAGAAATCACCTATGTCTAAAGGTGTCATGGTGGTTGCTACTACCTCAAATGCTAGTGCATCCTCAAATCCCAAAGCTTCACATAGCCTACTAACTAGTGGCCCAATGAAGATACTCTCACTATCCTCATAGCTTTGTAGCTTTAGGAAGGTCTTGCAAAGCTCTCCCATATGGATCGGGGTCTCCGTGTATATGCTCCAAAGTATGAATAATTCTCTTCTTGTAACATTGTCATTCGGAGTTTGCCTTCCCAACCATGACCGTGCTATAATATGCCACATGATCTTAAGTTCCGGAGGTTGGATATATTTGGCACTCGTGTAAGAAGGTCTCCAAGCTATCCCCGGTCTAGCTATTCCCCACCAAAACAACTCGGGTTGATGCTCATCAATGAAGTCGTCAATGAGATTTGCATACCACCCTTGCTCTTGGTCATGTAGGGTGTAGAATCCTAGCAAATTACCAAGTTCATCCGATGAGATGTTGTATTGTCTATGGAACAACTTGAACTTAATGCTAGGTTGCCGTCGGTTGTGCATCCCTTCGTTGACCTCCAAAGTAGAAATAAACTCCCTAACGATAGGGGTGTATGTCGCATCCCTCCAACTACAAATGTGTCTCCAGAATGGTTGGGATGTCATCCTTTCGAATTCTTCTTGAATGCCTAGGATGGTCAAGACCGGGGCTTCTATGTAGCTCCATTCAACTATGTTCTTATCCCGGAAGTGTCTATATCTAAAAAGGTCCTCTACTTCGAGCATGAGACCTCGGTGTGCAACCTCCATATTCAGTGCTTCCCCTTCTTCACTTGATGTGTCCTCATAGGGTACCCTACTAGGCTCACCTCTTTCAAGGGTGTGCCTAGGAACCATCATTTCAGCCCTTGGAAATCCCTATATTCATCAATTTAAGCATTAGATTGTCAATTCACAACATTGGATTTTCAAATTCAAAACATTACACCCTTAAATCAAGCATTGCATTCTTAATATAAGCATTGTGATTTCAACATAAGATATAACATTCTCATCCCAAAGCATTGTGATCATTAATTCAAGCAAAACGTGCATCATACACTATAAGTGGCATTTCATCAAACACATGGCATGCAATGATAATACAAGCACAAATGTACGAAATATGCATGATCTACACACTATAGAGTACAAAAGCACAAGTATTTCATCACCCCAAGATCACAAGAGTAAAGGATCAAGCTCACAAAAGTAAAGGATCAAATAAGATCTTACTAAAATTGAATAGAAACTAGATCAAGATTCTAATAAACCAAGTAGAAGAAGAAATGTCAAGAGAATTACCTTTGGGCTTGGGGGAGGTGATCCATAGATGCTTGACAAAGGAGAAGAGAAGAGGTTACCTACATTCATCATCTTTTGAGAGTTTGGGACTGCTGGGAGGGAATTTGGAGTGAGGGAAGAAGAGTGTAGCTGAGAAAACCCTTGGAAGCTTTTAAATACGTCGGGCGGAAGCCCTGATGGACGCGCGTCCAGAGGCGCGTCCGCAGGGCCTTCTCTGTTTCTGCTGCGTTCTGCTTCCAGTTTCTGCTGGACGCCTGTCGGACGCGTGCGTCCTCCACGCGTCCAGCACGGTGGTTTGCATTTTCCAGCTTGTTTTTATCTATGTTGTCGCGTGTTTCTTCCCCCGCATTTTTGCCTATTCGTATGTCTTCGTGCCCCCTGTCGTCATGAGCTCAAAAACAACACTAACAAATATTTTTTGAAATTTTTTTTCAATTATTAGAAGTAAAAGATCATAGACTGCAAACTTAAAAAGCAATTAAAAGAAAAACCTTATAAACCAAAGATGCATTATGGAAAGTAAAAGTAAACGATAGTAGTGCTAAAACCGAATTAAAACAAACCAAAATAACGAAAGTAAAAAAAAAAAATAGAGTCGGCCCCCCCACGCTCGGGGTACCTATTGTTCTAGCCGGGCCATTTCAACACAAGAACTTAAGCACCTAAGACCCCAAGTAGCGTCAATACGGTGCGTTCCCACCCTGTGAGGGGGGTGGGAAACGTTGCTCCATCCAAAGGAGCAATTGCTCGATCGCTTGAAATTGCTGCTCTTGGCGTTCCTCTTGCCTTACATATGCTTCATTCTGCCTTAGGATTGCTTCATTCTGCCTCGCGATTGCTTCGTTCTGCCTCATCAACTCTTCATGGTGAAGGTCCATCCTCTGGTTGAAAGCGTTCATAGATTGATTATACAGCTGCAGCTGAAAAGCCCTCATAGATGCCCAGTCATAAACTGGGGGATACTCTGCATACTCCGGAGGCACATCCGGACCTCCCTGAATTACCGGCTCTTGTTCATGCGGAGGCTCACCCTGTTGAGGTCTCGGCGTGGCCCCAATCTTAGGGGCATAGCTCCTATTGAGATGCGCATCGGTAAACGGTCGCATGGAGGCAATGCTTTTCTCCCTCGTCAACTCCCTTTGCAACCCCAAACCGTGGCACAGTCTTGTGACCACCGGCCCTATCCAAACATACGGGCACTTAGGGTGTGTCTGCGAGGTGAACAGCTGCTGCACCATGCAAGCCATCTGTATAGGCTCATTCATCTCCAGGCTCCAAAGATTGAAGAGATCAAATCTATATATCTTGTGGAGGTTCTTATTCCTTCCCCCAAATGTGAGGTTGAGTAGAAGCTTCATCATCAAAAGTACTGGGCTCACGACCTTTGAGGTGTTCGGTTTAGTCCCGGTGAACCTGCCTCCTTGACCATTAGTAATTCTGTCCCAGTAGGCTTCTGCTGCCGCATCGGAGTCAAAATCAGTGGGAAGGTTGCGCCACTCTTCAGTTTGAACGTCCTCGGGGGTGTAGAATCCAAGATACTCTCCCAACTGGATCAATGATACTTCGTGCTCCCTACCAAACAGTGTGAACTTCATACAAGGAGTCCACATGTGGTTTGATGGCATAGGCGAATAGGTGGCGATGAACTCGTGCACTACGGGTTCGTATGTTTCATCCCTCCAACTAAAAAGACGTTCCCAAGATCCTTGCGACATCATTCTCTCCACCTCCTCTCGACACCACCCATATGCATCGAGCATAGGGTAATCGAAGTAGAAGCCGCCCGAAACTCCTCTTGCTTGCAGCTCCTCCACTCGTGCTATTTGTGTGCCGCTAAGATGTCTAAGGCTTCGGCCTCCAGGTACTAACAAATCACTTTCCCCTTCTACCGCCCTTGAACTTGATCCAACGTCGTGTTTCCTTTTCTTGGCACACTCCTTTCGTCTAGATTTGGGAGGCATCTATTTTAATAATAAAGCATGTGAGCCATAGCATAGTTGAATCTTTTGCACTTAGGTAATTACACAAGCATCAATTGTAAGGCAAAACTTAGCACAACAAAACTCATCACTATCTAACATACTTAACCATTTTTCTTATCAATTAAAATTCTAGGCAAAAGGAGAGCATGTACATTTAAGCATATTTCATCATCTAGTTTCAAGTCATTCATGCATATACAATTCATAGCATAACTCCAAAACTTCACAAATTTGCGAACTTTAAGCACCTTTATTTTCGAATCACACAACGTAGTAAGTAATTCCAACATTTATCAACTTAAAACTTTTCCACAACCATTCTTCATCAACAAAACAATGCTAATCCTATTTCATGTCATATATTCATGTCAAAGTTCAAAAAGCCCCAAATTTGTGAATCTAGTAAACAAATATTTCAATTAAGCATAATGCAATGTCAAAGATCACAAATTGGTTCCATACAAACTCTTGATTAGCATCTAATTTCATTTATCAAACATTAATTCCAACATCAAAGCACAATTATTCAAACCCAAATTTTTCCACCATTAAAGTATGGTTTCAAGCCTTTTTTCTAACACTCAAGTTCATGTTTAACTATACAAATTGCAATTAAAACTCATAAGCATGCTCATTAGAACTTAAGAAATCACATTCTAACCAAAAACAAGCAATGCAAATGTCAAAGCAAGAAATCCCAAATTCAAGTTTATAACAATGGTGAAAGCATAAAAATAGGGTTGAAGAAGATGCACATACCTTTGAATCTTGTTGTAGGAAGGTTGTATAAAGATGAAAGCTTGAAATTTTGCCTTGGAATAGCTTGGGAGCTTGAAAGGACTTACTTGGGAATTTTTGGAATACGTTCGTCCGCTAGACTGAAGAAGAAAAGGAAGAATTTTGCTTTAAAACCCTCACTTTCGTCCGCTGAACTGCCCAGATTGGCCCGTCGGACGCGGTCAGGACGCGCGTCCGGACTCGCGTCCGAATTTTATTTCCTTTTCTCTGGATTGCCGTAGCATCGGACGCGGATCGGACGAGTACGTCCACCCGGCGTCCGACTTTCTGTTTCGTTCGGCATGCGGCGGGCAAAATCCGGACGAATTCGTCCGCGTGGCGACCGCTATCATGGTCTTCGGACCTGCTTCACGTTCTGATGGACGCGGATCGGACGCGTGCGTCCGTCTTACGTCCATCAGAGCGCGCTCTGGGGTTTCAAACTCAGCCACTGGACGCGTACCGGACGCGCGTCCGGTCTGGCGTCCAGGCTCGCTTTTTCGCCAATTTGACTTTTCCTCGTTCTTCTTCGGTCTTCGTGACTTCACCTGTTGTGGCCCTGCGAAAACATACTACAACTAAAAGAAAAACATGTATAATAAGGTATTAAAAAGTAAAAGTGACCTCGGGTTGCCTCCCGAAAAGCGCTACGTTTAACGTCTTTAGCCCGACGTCTTTGTGAGCTTCAATTTTCCATTTGAGTCAAACGCAAGGCATCCACCTCGCGCGGTTCCATTCCTCCAAAGTACTTTTTGACTTGATGACCATTAACTTTGAACTCTCCTTTGCTTGGATGTTTGATTTGGATCGTTCCATAGGGAAAAACTTTTGTGACCGTGAACGGCCCCGACCATCGTGATTTCAACTTTCCCGGAAAGAGTTTCAATTTTGAATTAAAGAATAACACTTGGTCTCCTTCCCGGAATTCTCTCCCCTTTTTGATGTGCCGATCATGATAAATCTTTGTACGTTCTTTGTAGGCTCGGGAATTCTCATACGACATTAATCTCCACTCTTCCAACTCGTCGAGTTGCCACAGTCTTTCTCGACCCGCAAGGTCCATATCGCTATTCAGTTTCTTAATTGCCCAATAGGCTTTGTGTTCGATTTCGACTGGTAAGTGACAGGCTTTCCCATATACAAGTCTAAAAGGTGTCGTTCCAATCGGGGTCTTATAGGCGGTCCTAAATGCCCACAGAGCATCATCTAGGCGATCGGGCCAATCTTTTCTGTGGATTCCAACCGTTTTTTCTAGTATTGCTTTAATATCGCGGTTAGCGTTCTCCACTTGGCCACTGGTTTGGGGGTGGTATGGAACTCCCCCCCTGTGTTGCACTCCGTATTTGGCCAACATCTTTTCCATTAACGCATTCCTAAAGTGTGTGCCCCGGTCGCTGATTATAACTCTAGGCACTCCAAACCTCGTAAACAATTTCTTTAAAAAGTTGATTACACTTCTCGCGTCATTGTTTCGTAAGGCTTGTGCCTCTACCCACTTTGACAGATAATCGATTGCAACCAAGATGTATTTGAACCCTTTTGAACTTGGGAAAGGCCCTACAAAATCTATACCCCAAATATCGAAAACTTCACAGGCTAGAATGTACGTTTGCGGCATTTCATTCCTCGCTGTGATGTTTCCAATTCTTTGACATCGATCACAGTTCGATACACACATTTGAGCGTCTCTAAACAAAGAGGGCCAATAGAAGCCCGCCTCAAGAACTTTCCTGGCGGTTCTATTGCTCGAATAATGGCCCCCGGTGGGTCCGGCGTGACAATTTCCCATGATTTCTAATCCCTCTTGTCCCGCGACACATCTTCGAATTACTTGATCTGCGCATACCCAGAACAAGTAGGGGTCGTCCCAAAAATAATGCCTACTTTCTGCTAAGAATTTTCTCTTTTGGTGCACATCAAAATAGTTTGGGATAACTCCTCCTACAACATAGTTTGCGATATCGGCGTACCACGGTACATCATCAATTTTCAACAATTTCTCCTCCGGAAACAGTTCTAAGATGCTAGCGCTTTCCTCCCCTAAGTTTGGATTTTCTATTCTTGAAAGATGGTCAGCGGCTTCGTTCTCTTTTCCTTTCTTATCCTTAATTTCTATATCAAACTCTTGAAGCAATAAAATCCATCTAATTAATCTCGGTTTCGCCTCGGCTTTCGACATCAAGTATCTAAGGGCCGCGTGGTCCGTAAATACTATAATCTTGGATAAGAGCAGGTAGGATCTGAACTTGTCTAAACCGAATATCACTGCTAACAACTCTTTCTCGGTAGTAGTGTAATTTTGTTGGGTCTTATCTAATGTTTTGCTTGCAAAAGCTATTGGTTGAAAGTGTTTTTCCTTTCTCTGCCCCAACACGACTCCTACTGAAAACCCACTAGCGTCGCACATCATTTCGAATAGAAGGTTCCAATCGGGTCCAACTAAGATCGGTGCTCTCACTAGTTTCTCCTTAAGGGTTTTGAAAGCAACTAAACAGTCTTCTCCAAATTCAAACTCCATATCTTTCTCTAGAAGTTTGGTCAATGGTCTAGCAATTTTGGAAAAATCTTTTATAAAGCGCCGGTAGAAACCGACGTGTCCTAAGAAGCTTCTTAAACTGGTGACGGAGTTTGGAGGTGGTAAGGTGTCAATCACAGACGTTTTGGCTTTGTCTACCTCTATACCTTTGTTTGATACCTTATGACCCAATACTATGCCCTCTTCTACCATATAGTAGCACTTTTCCCAACTAAGTGCTAGATTCACTTCTAAACATCTCTTGAGGACTTTTTCTAGGTTACTTAAGCATTCGTCATAGGTTTCTCCCCATATGGTGAAATCGTCCATGAACACCTCCATGAACTCCCCAATATACTCCTCAAAAATTGCCAGCATGCACCTCATGAAGGTAGCTGGCGCATTGCATAAGCCGAATGGCATGCGTCGGTATGCGAAGGTACCCATAGGACAAGTAAATGTTGTTTTCCCTTGGTCCTCTAATGCTACGGGTATTTGGAAATAGCCGCTCATACCATCTAAGAAACAGTAATAAGCATGGCCGCTCACCTTCTCAACCATCTGATCAATAAAGGGCAAAGGGAAGTGGTCCTTTCTAGTGGCATCATTTAGTCTTCTGTAATCTATACAAACCCGCCACCCCGTTACGCTTCTTGTAGGAATTAATTCTTCCTTGTCATTTTTAACTACTGTTATTCCTCCCTTTTTAGGCACTACGTGGGTAGGACTCACCCACGCACTATTAGAAATTGGATAGATCATTCCTACATCCATAAGTCTTACTACTTCGTTTTTCACCACTTCGGTCATGTTTGGATTCAACCTCCTTTGGGGTTGGGCTACAGGTTTAACATTCTCTTCTAGTAAGATCTTATGTGTACACATGCTAGGACTTATGCCTTTTAAGTCTTGTAACTTCCACCCTATTGCTCCTTTATATTCTCCTAACAAGTTCACAAGCTTGTCTTGTTGATTTTTATCTAATTTTGATGAGATTACTACCGGTAAGGTTGAATTTTCACCTAGAAAGGCATATTGTAGACTATCCGGTAAAGTTTTAAGTTCGCTTTTCACTCCTTTCTCTGTTACTACATTCTTTTTCTCATTTAATTTCTCGTTATGCAACACATCATCCCCGTCACTTCCATCCATCACCTCCTCAACTTCACCAATCAAATCATGAATATATACAGCATCATCAATACAATCATCAAAGAAATTTACAAATTCAATATCATTCATATCACAAACATTTTCATCAACATGTATGTCATCATCACCACACACTATGTCGTGTAAAGCATCATCATTTTCATTAATCAAAGCATTATTATCGAAAGTAAAAGATTCAAGGTCGTCATTACTATCCAAAACTTTTAAGAGGGCGTCATCCTTTAATTTACCCGCAAGATTGGGGTAAATAGAATTAACGTGCTCATGAAAAACATCCACAAAGTAGCACGCATCATCTGTCGTCATCGGGTACTTAGTCAACTTCGACACGTCGAAAGTAGCGCATTCGTCTCCTATCCTTAGAACAAGTTTCCCGTTCCCTACATCGATGAGGGCCCGAGCGGTGGCCAAGAACGGCCTACCTAGAATTAATGGCACCTCTTGATCGGCATCCATGTCAATAATGACAAAGTCCACGGGAAAAATAAACTTGTCTACCCTCACTAACACATCTTCCACAACCCCCTTGGGTTGCTTGATTGATCTATCGGCCAACTGGATACAGATGCGGGTGGGTTTTAGATTGCCCAAGTCCAATTTCTTAAAGAGACAAAAAGGCATTATATTGATGCTTGCCCCAGAGTCTGCTAGAGCTCTCTTGAACTCGGCTTCGCCAATTTGACACGGGATGGTGAAGCTTCCGGGGTCCGTGAACTTCTGTGGTTGATGGCGCACGTAGGCGGAGCATCCCTCCCCTAGCAAAACCGTAGCTGACTCTTCTAGCTTTCTCTTATTGGTGAGTAAATCTTTCAAGAACTTCGCATAACGCCGCATTTGACCTAATGCGTCGAGGAAAGGTACGTTGATATGCAATTGTTTTAGAAGTTCAAGGAATTTGCCGTATTGCGTCTTGTCTATGCTCTTTCTCACCCTCCCGGGAAATGGGAGTGGTGGTTGGTACATCGGTAAATCTACCTTTTCCTTCCCCTTATCTCGAGATTGAGTGGCTTTTGGACTCGAGGGTAATGGAGATGTTTCCTTTCTTGCTCCTTGTCTTCTTCAATGATCTCTTCTATTTTCTCTTCTTCGATTGGATTCTTGGAGATAGTATTCTTCTTCAATGTCGGCTCGAGAAGTTCCTTGCCACTCCGAAGGGTCACGGCTTGCACCCTCTCCCGAGGATTATTTACCGTGGTACTCGGAAGTGTGCCTTGCGGTCTTTCGGCTAAGGCCTTGGAGTTTTGTGCAACTTGTGTCTCCAAGTGTCTCAAGGAAGCATTATTTTCTTGTCTCAAGTTAGAGACCTCTTGTCTTATTGTGGAAATCTCTTGTCTCAAGTCTTGCTTCCACTCTTGTCTCATATTGGTCACGTCATGCCTTAATTCGCTAAACATTCTCACCATTTTGTCTTCCATGCTTTCTTTAGGAGCTTCTTCTCTTTGTTGGTTATTTCCTTGATACATAGGTGGTCGATACGCTCCTCCTTGGTTAGGTCTTGGATTGTATTGATTTCCTCGATTGTCTTGGTATCCTCTATTGTAATTTGCATTGTAACTCGGCCCACTTTGACTTGGTCTTGGATTGTATTGATTTTGGGATGGTTGGTTTTGCCATCCTCGACCTTGACGCCAATCTTGATTGTTGTTGTTTCCATAAGCATTGTAGTCATTCGGCCTTTGATATCCTACGGCCTCGACTTGTTCATATGGAACATCCTCGTAATTTGATGTGCATTCGTGTGCTCCGTGTGCGCCCCCACATTTGTCGCAATAAAGAGCTAACGTCATGCACGGATTCCTCTTTGACTCTTATTCATCTTTTCTAGTTGTGCTTGTAGCCTTTTAACTTCAAGTCCTAGTGCTTCCACCTTGGCTTGAGACGCGGTGTCGGCACTAACTTCATACAAACCTCCTTTAGGCTCCCTTTGATTGTACCAATTCCCGGTAGTTGATGAAATAGTTCCTATCAATTCCTCTGCGTCCTCGGGACTCGTAGAAACGAAAGATCCTCTAGAAGATGAGTCCAAAAGCAATTTACATTCGTCGGTGAGGCCGGAATAGAATGAACTAATGACATCCCATGGATGTAGAACGTCGGGTGGGCATTGATGTTTAAGTGTCTTAAATGGTCTCCATGCATCCGCTAAAGATTCCAACGACCCTTGTTTAAAGTCTTGGATTTGTTTTCTTATTTTCAATGTCTTGGTCAACGGAAAGAACTCTTGCATGAATTCTCGATGGAGTTGTTCCCATGATCTAAAGTGGTTGTCTACGTGGGAATCAAGCCACCTCGCGGCTTCCCCTATCAAAGAGAATGGGAACATTTTGAGTCTTACGACCTCCTCGGTAACTCCATTCTGACGGTACATACCACACGATCGGATGAATCGGGTGATATGTACGTGTGGATCTTCCGCCGGTAATCCTCCAAAAGGTTGATTTTGTACGAGTGTGATCACGGCGGAGTTGATTTGAAAGTTGTTGGCTTCAACCGGGGGAATGTAAATAGAGTTGTGGTCGCTAAAGTCGGGTGTCATATAATCCGCTATGGTTCTCCTATCCTCTCCCCTTGGTTGGTTCCTTGGTATATTTCTCGGTTCATGCCTCGGTTCGTTCCTTCTTGCCCTTTGTGGCTCGTAATATTCTTCATCATATCTTGGTTCAAAGTAAGCATCTCTCCTTGGTCTAGGAGGTTGTTGTTGTTGTTGTCTTGGAGGCATGTCATAGAGAGGGTTAATGAATTGTTCTTGAAAATCCGGTGCATATCTTCTACGAGGTAGTGGTTGGTCATAGGCTACGTTCTCTTGTTGATATTGTGGTTGGTTGGGTGGTGGTGGTCTTTGTCGAGACCCCTCCCTTTGTGGTGGGGGTGCCTCATGGACATTGAATTGATCACCTCTCACATTTTCTCTTGGTGTGTCCGTATCGGTGTGTGTTGGTGATTCGTTCGTATTGACGTTAGGGATGTTTGCACTAGTAGTTGCCATGTCTTCTTCTTGATCTATTTGTTGGGATCGTTGGTCTCTATTGGCCTTCTTTCTCCTCCGATTCAATGCGTAAATCTCCGGATTAAAAGGAAGTAGACCTTCACTCCCTCTAGAGCGAGTGTGCATACAAACGCTTCGGTACTTTAAGCACTCAAGAACAAGAGAAAGGTTTGCAACTCAAAGTAGCTCAACAAGAAGTGTCAAGTACTAGAAACAAGTGATAGTAAAAGGACAAAAACAAGTGAAAAGGGACTAGGCTCTCTACTTAAGGAACCTACTCATGCTAATCCACAAAGACTTGCCTAAACAAAACCGTTACCAATCCCCGGCAACGGCGCCATTTGATGATTTGTTAGTCTAGCGGGAGGTGGAAAGAGTGTAGGTGAATAAAACGGGAAGAAGTTCCCGAGTATCGTCTCAAGGAATGGTAGAAAAGGATTTGGTAGACAAGGAATTAGCCACAAGAGTTCCTAGATTTCAAAAGCTAGTCCTATCGAAAGGTTTGTGTAGGTCATTCTAAGAATATCTCAAACACTTAAAACAAAAGGTGTTGTAAACAAATTTAGGAAGGGAGGATTCGGACTAGTCTAACACACATGCAACTCTTGATTTTCTAAGGTACTAGGGGTTCGAAAACGCTCAACGGACTAACAAGAGACAAGGTCACTAACACCACCGCCACTCTCGTGGTCAATGGACTCACTTCTTAGACCATAAAGCCATACTTGTGAACCTTAGGCTAGAAGAGGCATTATGACAAACACGTTATGTGCCTCTTGCCTTCCTACTCCCTTTTCTCAAAGGTGAGAAGGAAAAGAGGTTGGAGAGGTCTCAAGCACTCCCTATTCTCATAGGTGAAAGCAAGCTATGCTAACTCTCAAGTCCGATTGGCCTAATCGGAGTAGAGATCATACAAACATCCCAACCACTATCAAGATATCCAAAAAGCATCAATCTACCCTAGATTTAAGACATAAGAGCTCAAGAACAACATGCATGTTCAACTAGTCCTAATCCCTAGGTAACTAGCCACACATATCTAAACTAAGCATTATCAAAGCATTTAACAAATCTAAGCTATAAGGATTGAAAGCAAAACACAATTCAAAGCTCAAAACAAATCAACAAAACAATTCAATTCAAAGCTCAACTCAATTCAACAAAACAAATCACAATATAGAAATTGAAGAACAAGAGAGGAAATTGAAAGATTACTTGATTGCAAATGGAATCCTTCAACAAATCTTGATC
>CM008335.1:16874123-16894843 GCA_002525835.2 Ipomoea batatas | reverse complement strand
TTTTTTTTTTTTTTTTTTTTTGGGTTGAAATATCTTAAACTAGTTCTGATACTCTCCTAGCCAACACGGGTATGGGTAAGATTTAACTGGATTTGGGACAGGTTTGGATGACAACATATGAAAAATATTTTTTACACTAATATGAACACTGTCTAGCATATGCAGGTAGTATTGAATCAGTTGTATTGTTAAATTGTGTAGAAAAAGTGAATTTGATGCGATCGTGAAGAAATGCATTTTGCCAATGGTCTCTGTTTATACTTCCAACTTTGACTTCATTTTTGCGCAAATTTGGAGGGTCTTTTTTTAGGGAGTATTTCAGTCACATGTAATTTTATAGAAATTCATCAAGTATTTTCCTTCAAATAAAATTACAGTTAGGAATTATGAGATTATACTTATTATTTTTCTTTTTATAAGAACTCCAGATTTGCCAACGAAAATGAGGTCACAGTTGGAAATAAATACAGAGATTTTTGGCAAAAGGTATTTCTTCACAACCAGTATCAAATTCAAATTTGCTTCACAATTTAACAATAGAAAATCAATTTTGAGGTTGAAATACTACTTGCATACGCTAGACGGCGCTAGACACAGGCTTTCTTCTTATTAGTTAAAAAAATATTTTTCATATATAGTGTATTTACATTAATGTTTCTCAGCTTCTCATGTTTTCATTCTCCTTCCCAATGATCACACAATTTGACTGCTAACTCTTCCTAATCTTCTTTAATCCACAGTACTTGCTTTTTGTGCACTATAATTGTTTTCATTCCATGCAGGCCCCACGAATCAGTCAGCCATCTGCTCCTTCTTGTCATATCATTACAGTTATACAGTTGTTTTAGTGTATGAATTGTTTATGGAAGCTTTTCGGAGCATGTAAAGCTCAGGGGTCATTAACTCAATTGCATTGCCATTTGATAAAAACTGGGTTAATTAAAGATGTTACCTTTGTTGCAAGGCTATCTGATTTCTATACTACATTTGAACTTTTTGAAAATGCGCTCAAATTGGTCGACGAAATTCCTAGTAGAAGTGTATACATATGGAACCGCATCCTTCAGCGTTGTTGCAGGGAAAAACGATATGAAGAAGCATTGTCTATCTTTTCTTATTTGTTTTCTTGTGAAAAGCCTGATTCTTTTACTGTGGGTAGTGCATTGAAGGCGTGTTCTAGACTAAGGGCAGTTAATTTCGGCAAAACGATTCATTCGTTAATTAAGAAACATGATATACTTGATTCAAATTTGTTTATTGGGTCGGGTCTTATTGAATTTTATTCCAAGTGTGGAAAAATGGGTGAGGCTCTACGAGTTTTTGAGGAATACCACAATCCAGATATTGTTTTGTGGACTGCACTGGTCTCTGGGTATGAGCAAAATGGTGAGCCTGAGAGATCACTAACTACTTTTGCTGAATTAATGATGTCTGATGGTGTTAGCCCTGACAATGTAGCCCTTGTTAGTGTTGTTTCTGCTTGTACTCAGTTGTTCAATATGAATGCTGGAAGGAGTATTCATGGGTTTGCAATTAGAAGTTGCTTTGGTATATACCTGCCCTTGTTGAATGCATTTTTAAATTTATATGCAAAGACTGGAGATATCCTTGCTGCAGAAAATTTGTTTAGTGTGATGGATGAGAAAGATGTGATATCATGGGGCTCTATGATCTCATGCTATGCACACAACGGGGCTGCTAACAAGGCACTGAGTCTTTTTAATGAGATGATCCTTAGGGGAGTTGAGCCCAACTCGGCTAGTTTTATCAGTTCTTTGCAAGCATGTGAAGCTGCTGGCAATTTAGTGGAGGGGAGAAAGATACACGAACTTGCAGTTCTGAAAGGATTTGGGTTAGATATCTTGGTATCCACAGCTTTGATCGACATGTACATGAACTGCTGCTGCCCAAGGGAAGCAATCTTGGTTTTTGAGCAAATGCCAAATAGAGATGCTGTTTCTTGGTTTGCTGTGCTACACGGGTGTGTTAAGAATGGAATGACACACAAGTCAATGGTAATTTTTCATGATATGTTGGCTCGTGGTATCCAGCCCGATGCCAATGCCATGGTTAAAATTTTGACAGCTTGTTCAGAGTTAGGGGTTCTTCAACAAGTTCGTTGTCTTCACAGTCGTGTAATTAGAAGTGGGTTTGACAATAATTCCTTTGTTCGGGCATCGCTTATAGAATGCTATGCAAAATGTGGTAGCTTGGGTGATGCCATCAGCGTCTTCGAAGAAATAAAAGATAGAGATGTTGTCATTTGGAGTTCTATGCTTGCAGCTTATGGAATTCATGGGCAAGCGAGGGAATCAATCAATTTATTTTCGCAAATGATTAGAAGTTCCGTAAGTAGGCCCAATAATGTTACCTTTCTCTCGATTTTAGCTGCTTGTAGTCATGCTGGTCTAGTCAAGGAGGGCATTGAATTCTTTAATACAATGGTGCATCACTATGACTTGATACCCGAGTCCAAGCATTATTCTGTATTGGTTGATCTGCTGGGACGAACCGGGGAATTGGATCAGTCCATTAGTATCATCAATCAAATGAAAAATCGAATCGGAGCTGATGTATGGGGAGCTTTGCTTGGTGCCTGTAGGATACATCATAATGCAGAGATAGGAGAGAATGCTGCAAGAAATCTTTTCCAGTTGGATCCTGATAACATGGGCTATCACATTCTGTTATCAAATATTTATGCAGTTGATGGGAAATGGGATGATGCTAGTGAATTGAGAACTTCAATTGAAGACAGAGGGCTGAAAAAGATACCTGGTGAAAGTGCTGTGTTGTTGAATTGAGGAGTAAAGTACATTGCTTCATAGCTGATAATCTCAGTGGCAGTTTGCTGGATTGGCTGCAAATCACTCTTACATTTCAAGGAGGAACAACTCCGGTTAGGTAACATCCTTTATCAATTTTTTGCTGCCAGTTATCAGCAGAGCAGCTCAGTTACGATCATTGTTGCTCTGTAATTGATAATCTTCATTGCATTCTCTGTATATGCTTGTTAAGAGTTTCACATTGAAAAAATAAGAGATAACATATAGGTTTATAAGGACATGGGTTAGACTAGCTAATTGATTGGATTCAATTTTTAGTGTGGTTTGACTCATGTGCATTATAGTCCAATTGTAGGTTATAACAATATTGGTAATTCAGATTGGGTTTTTGTGTCCTTTATGAAGTTAATTGTGTTGCCCTCCAATCATTTTTGTATATCATAAAATATACAATTGTTATTGCATGGATCATGGTCCACACATTTCTGTGGACCATGGTCCAAAACGACGTGGAGAGACGGCGCCGTTAGATGCGTGATGTGATCTTTTTTCTTATATTTTTGTATGGGTAAATTACCGATTTGGTCCCTCAATTGTTATCAAATTGTCAATGTTGCCCCTTAATTCCGTATTCATCAATTTGGTCCCTGAAAATAATTGTTTTTAGTCACATAACTCCATCCGGCCATATTCCGGTGAAAACTCCGATTAAGTTGGGATATTTTGGTCATTTCGTGTCCTCAGCCATCCTCCCTCTCAGGGGTCACTGAACTGGAAGCTATCACCGATGCCCACCGCTTTCTAAGCAAGGAAAGAACACATCCAAAACAAAATCAACTGATTTATTTATGAACAAAGGAACTAATCGATCACTAACAGTCATTGGTTACTAAAATTACAAACTGAATGATGTCAATCGACATAGCTAGGTTTTGGAGAAGAACCTGAAGAATGAAAGCCATACAGAGTTGGAAAGCGCAGTTAACCAAAGCGTCGACATCGAGATCTGTTATGCTTGTACCGTCGTCTTGCGGCTGCGTTGACGGCGAAGCGTCGGCCATCTTTCAATTTATCTGTATCGGAGAGCTCTAGAAGTCGGATAAACACCACAATTTGAAGGCGATTGGGGATTTAATTCTTGCGTTCACGCTTGTTATACGAAGAGGCAACTTCTAGCAAGTGCTTCTCCGGCATCCTAAAGTGGATTCTATGCAGCAGGAGTCTCCCAACCCATCATTCCGATCAACTCCCCGACCCGGACGCCAAGGCCTTCCACCACCGTCAAGAATCCTCTGTAAATTCTGATCATCATCAGGCCAATAATGGCAGAACTCCAGGAGTAGTAGCAAGACTAATAGGCCTAGAATCCATACCGGACATAATGGTCTCGAAAGACCGGCAGCTGGGGTCGTTTCTTCGGAGCAGATGAGTGAACTTCATCGATTTCTTGCCTCAGATTGGCCTTACAAGGGAAGCCCAACACAGGAGAGTCCGAACATCCATGTCGTTCCGAGAAGTTATTGGGTTCGATAAAGAAAAACACGATTTCCTCGTTCTGTGTTTCGATTCGCGAGTTGAGACCAGGAAACAGGAAATGCCGCCGCAAAAACATCATGTCGCAAGTTTTCCAAAAGTGAAGCTAAAGAAGGCGGAGAAGACTCTTGTCAAGAAGAAGAAGTCAATTGAGAGGTTAACGGAGCCGCCGTCGAAGAGGAGTCTTGAATTCAGCGTTCCAGACTTCCAGCTAGGGCTTGAAGACACGAAATGACTAAAATACCCCAGCTTAATCAGAGTTCTCACCGGAATATGGCCGGATGGAGTTATGTCACTAAAAACAATTATTTTCAGGGACCAAATTGATGAATACGAAATTAAGGGGCAACATTGACAGTTTGATAACAATTGAGGGACCAAATCGGTCATTTACCCTTTTTTTAATTTAAATTTAAAAGTTACTTCCTCTCACTTGAACGAAGAACAACTGTCTTCCTTGCGCTCTTGGACGCCATCTCCATTGCTTCCTCAACTACGCTACTACAAACACACAAGAAGATGACCATCCGACTCCATTGTTGCACAATACAAGAGTGTTATAGGACGGGATCGCGTCACAGGCCTACGAACAGGACTCGAGTGGCGAGCCAGAGGGATGTGAGAGTTTGATGATCTACCTATTATTATAAACAAAAGATAATAGCAGAGAATGATATCCAGGGAACTTAATGAAAATACAAATTAAAAGCTTTTCTGGAGTGCCTTTTCTACTATCTTTCTCTTAAATTTAAAGCCAAAAAATAAATTCCAAGATGGAAGGGAGTGGGTTTGAGCCTCAGTGGAGGCGACTGTTGACTCTTTGTTCTTCGGTGTGCCCAATTGGATTTGTATGCCCAATTGGACATATTCCATCATTCAAATAAGTCTGGTGTCGTGATGTTTGACGACATTAAAGACTTGTTGACAATGCAATGGCTCGATGTGTCCATAATACAAGCCTTTATAATGTAAGTATTTTTTTTCTTTTGTCTTTAGTCTTTTATCTTTTATCATTTGATTTACTAATTATTTACATTTTAGATGTCTTTATCGGCTATGCAAGAAAATTGGAGTGTCATCAATTGGATTTGTATGCCCAAGGAAGATTTCACAAGATAGTCTCAAAAATAATTACAACGCGGTCGTTTCTTATGTCATGCGTGCGATTGAGAAAGAGAAGGACCGTAGATTTATTTTGGCTCCATACCATCAAGAGTAAGAAAACTAAATTTATATTCTTTGTTATTTATATAAATTAATTGACTTATTTGTGAATTGCGTTAACATATTTGTTTTTAAATAATGTAGAAGTCATTGGTTGCTTTTGTCATTTGCTTGAAATCAAATGTGGTCTATGTATTAGACCCACTGCCATGTAACCGCGACCTACAGATTAAGGCCCCATTGAGTGTGTAAGTAACTCCTAATAATATTTATTTATTTATTATTATTAACTATTATTATTATTTTGAATTCACCTTATGAGAGTATATTATAGGGCATTTCGGTCAGCAACAAATTTGAAAGGACAAAGAGCTAAAAATTTGTTAAAATGGAGGGAAATTAAGGTATATATCAAAATTGTTTTATATATATTTTATAAGGTTATTAGTAATGTTTTATTGTTTAACTTTCTAATATATATATCCATCAAAATTTATAATTTGTAGTGTCGTACACAACCCGGTAGTGTGGAGTGCAGGTATTATGTCTTGCGATATATGTTTGAGATATGCACTCAATATTATGAGTATGAAGATTCAGCATCGGTAAGTAAAATTTAATAAAACTAAAGAATTTTAAATTATATTTTATTAATGTTAAAACTAATAATTTGATAATTATATTTCTAAATTTTTGTAGGCATTTGCGGGGTCAAAGTCCTACACGGAGAATCAAATCAATGAAATTCGTGAAATTTGGGCTAAATACTTTTGTGAAGAATGCTTATGACATTTTGTGTAGGTAAAGTGTTGTAATGATGTAATGACAAATGTGTTATGTTTTATAAACTTGTAATGATGTATGTGTTAAGTATTTGGTATGTGTTAAAATTATGTGTTTATTATTAACATTATATGTTTACTTATTATGTTTTATTTGGTATGTGTTAAGTATTTTGGTAACTTAGTTTTACTTTGAATTGGTGAGAAATATTTAGATTTGAAGTAGCTAGTGTTGAAGTTGATTTATTTATTGTTGAAGTTTTGAAAACTTTGAAGTAGCTTTGAAGTGTTGGATAGGTGTGGTTTGATGTTTGGTGTATGGTTTTGATGTATGTGGTGTGGTTTGATGTTGAAAACTATGAATAGATTATTGTTGTGGTTTGAGATTTGTGAACTTGTTGGATAGATAGATGTTGAAGTTGGTATGTTTTGATGTGTATGTGTTGAGAATTGGGCAGGAATTATATATTGTAAATGCTACATAAAATTGTTGGGGGTGCACAGCAAAATAAATAGCATATTAAATTTTTTTTTTTTTAAAATGTCAACTGGGGCAGTTCCGGACGCAGTTGACATTTAATAAAAAAATATAAAAAAATCAGCTACGTCTGGAACTGGGCAGTTCCGGACGCAGCTGGTATATAATAAAAAAAATAAAGCTGCGTCCGGAACTGCCCAGTTCCGGACGCAGCTAATTGCAATCTGTGTCCGGGGCAACTCCGGACGCAGATAATCCATGGCAACTGCGTCTCCGGCATATGCGTCCGGAGTACTCCGGACGCAGATGCATGTTTCTGTACTAGTGAAAAGCTTTTCTGGAGTGCCTTTTCTACTATCTTTCTCTTAAATTTAAAGCCAAAAAATAAATTCCAAGATGGAAGGGAGTGGGTTTGAGCCTCAGTGGAGGCGACTGTTGACTCTTTGTTCTTCGGTAGGTTGAAAAAGTAGTTATGAACAGATACTACATTGTAACCGAGTCAATAGTACTAAAAAAAAAAAAATTCCAAGATGATCAATTACACAAGAAAGGCAAGCCTTAAATACTAGCAGAAAGAACCTATCCTAGAAAACAGGAAAGTAAAGTTAACAAACATGAAAATAGGAATAGGGAATATTTATATTGAATGGTTGAATTTAACTTTGAATTTTTGAAGTTTGGACTTTAAATTTTATCAATTCAAATCACACACACTACGATTTACACAACAATAATACTCCAAAAAGCCTTCATCATCTTCATAGTTGACTGCGTGCATGCCAAGATCCATCACCACTAACAATGCATACTCGAACACACATATAGAACTGATTAACCACTCGAAATATTGATAGAGAATATTATAGAACTAGCTGAACTGTTGTACCAGTTTTTAATTAATTAATTAATTCCCTAAACCACTCTTGGGCACTGTTTGCACAGTAGAAATACCCAACCAATTCAATATGAAAATATGCAGCTGAGATCCCCTCAAATCAAGCTATTTCATTCA
This sequence comes from Ipomoea batatas, assembly GCA_002525835.2. Lineage (NCBI taxonomy): Eukaryota > Viridiplantae > Streptophyta > Magnoliopsida > Solanales > Convolvulaceae > Ipomoea > Ipomoea batatas. Next base: position 16,887,088 of record CM008335.1, on the reverse strand, counting down.
CTTAAATCACAACACAAATAATAGGCCCGAAGACCAGATTTAGTTAGAGAGAAAATAACCCACCGGATTGCGTACTAACTATGTTCCAAACTACCTGAAGGAGCATACTAACTTACGTCTAGAAACTGTTAAGCTTAACAAAATTAACTTATAACTAGCCTATGTTTTGACTAATAATTAAACCAATATTAGGTTCCAAATGTGCATCATTTTGTACACTTACACAGTTAAATGTGATGATGGGATACTACTTTCGCAATAGAGCTGTATGGCTGATATTTTGAAACTTCTTGGAATGGCAGAATGCAAAGCAATATCTACTCATATTTTTGTTTCGAAATCTATTCCTTTCAGTGCAGACTTTGTTGGAAAATTTGATAATAATAATGCATTTTAAGTGACTATTTTGTGGTATAAAATATGAGAACTTCACTTCCGATTTAGTCGGGTAAATGTGAATTCGATTTCTTCTAAATTAGTAGAAGAAATTAATCTTTTGTACACATAAAGTAGAAAATAGGTGAATGAGAAATTGATTCTCAAAATATACCTATTAGATCACTTTAATAATGCTTTATTATAATAATAATATTATATTATTATTATATTTTATTATTATTATTTTATTTTGGTGGAAAGATGGGATTATTGGAATGGGGAATGCTTTGTCTCCTTCTCCCTCTCTTCACGCCGGTTGCTTTGCATGGACAAAGGAATCTCTTCCTTTATTTGCTCCTTGGAAAGAGAAAAAGCTTAGCACTTAGTCTATTGCTTTTGTCTCATTAGTTTTGGATGGAGTATTTTAAGACCTCCCTAGGCCATCCGAAAGGAGAGGGGATAACAAGAAGCAAGCAACATGGTACACTCTTTCCTTGCTCTTTCTTTGCTTCAAAATCAGTGTTTTCATCTGATTTATTCTTAATACAAAGATAGAGTTCGAAAGGAAAACATATGACTGTGTAGTCATTCTACTCCTTCCTAAAATGAGTCCTTGTGTTCAATCCTTGTTCTAGTTCGCCGAAAATAATATAGGTTGAGTGCTCAACTATATTATTGTGATCCATTTTATCCTGGGAGACCGACACTACAACGCTCCTAGCACCATGGGAGGTAGCGAATCGGTTTTAAGGAAAGTGTGTTATACACGACTTGGATCTTTCTATTTCCATTTACATACTGTTATTTTGTTATTTTCGGATATCTCATTTATATTCGGAATATTTTGTTATTTTCGAATTATTTCTTGCCAATTTATGTTCTGTTATTATTATTGATGTACATAATCATTGTACAGCATTCTCCCGCTATGTTTTCCTGTCTCAATCGATATATTAGATGAATTGTGTATGCTTTTCCCTAACAGACTTGTATGAGTATCCTACCTAATATAGGAGTTTCGCAGGGGCACTACAATACCTTACTATCACGCGCCAGATCCATCCTTTGCAATCAACCAACTGTGTCAACATATGCATGCTCCTACAATTTCACATTGGGAACAACTGAAACGAGTATTGAGGTATGCTAAGGGAACTATCACTTATGGTTTGCGGATAAGAAAATTAAATTAGTACCTAAAGATTTGCATGTTTTTTTTAAAATTATTTTTAAATTCTGATTGGGCTGGTTGTCCTAAAGACTGAAAGTCAACTAGTGGTTATGTTATATTTCTTGGGTCCAATCTTGTGTCTTGGGTTTGTAAGAAACAAAGAACTGTTGCTAGATCTTTTACTGAGGCTGAGTGCAATGTACTAACAGATGTTTGTACTGGAGTAATTTGGATTTTGTCTTTACTACGTGAGATTAATGTCCCAAATATTTCTGTTCCCAACTTATGGTGTAACAATCTTGGTGATACATACATGACTGCAAATCTGATTTTCCATGCGCGTACTAAACATATTGATATTGATTATCACTTTGTTAGAGGCAGAATTGCTTGTGGAGATATTCAAGTCAACTTTATTTCAACCAAAGATCAACTTGCTGATATCTTTACTAAAGCTCTGCCTAATCCTTGATTTTATTTTCTTAGAGAAGAGCTACAGGTTACTAGCTTACCCTGTGTTTGAGGGGGAGTATTAGGACTCTATGTATTTAAGTTAGATTATGACTCCCTATTTTAGGCTTCATGTGATTCTCCTATTCTAATCTTCTTGTTATATATATATATATATAAACAATCTCATTCAATACAATTAATTCAGTTCTCATCCACAACATCAAATTACTGTTGCAAACAACATCTCTTTTGCTTGTTGTTTGCAATAGTGTATCTTGATCAATTCTTTTTAATATTATTAATAATATTATATTTTATAGTTTTACTTTTTTATTTTTATTTTATGCATAACAAGTATATTTTTAAATATTTTATTTGAACTATTTTTTTATTTTAAATTTTTTTTATCCAATATTGTTATTAATATTTTGTAAAAATTTTATAAACCATAAATTTCTATCATTGAAAGTTTGTAAGGATATATTCAATTTAATATTGAAATTAGTTTTATAGATTTCTTGAATTAAAAAAGTCTAAAAGTTAATAAAAGTCCATGAATATTTTTTAAAATTGACTTTTAATTTTTTTATAAACTCTTAAAAAGTTTGCAAGGGGTGCAAGAGGGCAAAGGCAGCTTCTGCATGTGGTCTCCGATGAAGGAATCGCAAGGGGTGCTGCCGGATTTGTTTTTTGTTTTTTACACGCCAAAGAAAGGAAATCAAAGAAAGGAAAACAAAGGAAACGATTCGCAAGCTGATACTGTTAGATTTGTTTTTTTACGCTCCAAAGAAAGGAAAAAGTATAAATATTGCCATATCATCATCCATGTCAGCAATCAACCGGAAGGAGGGGTTAGAAACCGGCTACCAGGTGAAATTGAAGACATTTGGGACATTGAGTGGGATAATTGCACGTTTTTTTAGTTCAGTGGTCTGATTGCACTTTTGTGTTACGTTCAGTGGCTAATTTGGCCCTTATTCCTATATTAAATAATCCAAATGGCATGTAGTGACTCTTTCATATGAGAGACCATGAGTTCAAGCCTCACTATAGTCAAATTGACTCTTTTAACTTGTGCTTCAGTTGTATTAAAAAAAATATATACTAAATAATCTAATTAAATGTCAAAGACCTTGTGGTCAAGTGGCATCCAATGTCTCGCTTAACACTCCCACATGGATGATGAGAGTGTGTTCGAGTCTCAGTGGAGGTAACTGTTGACTCGTTGTGCTTTAGTAGGTTGAGAAATAATCTAATTAAATTATGCAACATGAAAAGGAAAATTTGAGAGGAAATTTTTTTAAAAAGGGTACCCATCATTACTCATTAATTATTTCTTCAATTGCACGTTCTGATCGTTTTTATTTATATTATTCTTGATTTCTATATCGGCGCAGTAGCGCGCACACACCAAGAAATACGGAGTACCAAATAAAAACCACATGCAAAAATAACAGAGACGTGTGCAATTTTTATTTTTTTATTTTTTATTTTTTATTTTTTTGAAATCGTGAAAATTTTATTGCTTAAATAATGATTTACAAGATACAATTATTCGCTTGAGATAATGCAATAAAGGCATAAAGCATATAATTGAATACAATATAATACTAATTCCTTAGACAAATGGGAGGTCACATATTGAATTACAGTGAAGACATTGACTCTTTATGCATCAATAAGTTGAGAAAGTATATATAAAAACTGCAAGTTCGAATCCTGTCCCCGCCTAATCATCTGAGGCCGTAGTCAGCCTCTAGATTGGACTACGGTAAAAAAAAATCTTCATCCAATACAATTAAGTCCAAAATTTTATGGCACGTGAACCAAACATGCTGTTATATAAACATCTCAGGTCCGGAAGGGTTGCTTCCTCATGCAAATTTTACGGTGTACCATGAAGTATGTAATATGTATCATACATATTTCTTTCACTGAGACTTGAACTCATAACCTTCCATATATAGGAGTGTAACTTGGTGTCACTAGACCACAAGATCTAGGCAGGTATGTATCATTTTAATTACACTTTAGTTTTATTTGACAATATTGCTATGTTTTTTAGTTTCATTTTTTCTTTCACACTAGGTTCATTATAACAATATTAAAGTATCATTTTAAATGTATTATAGTTTCATTTGATAATATATATTATTGCTTGAGCTCTATTTTTTTGTTTCATTTTGTACACACACTAGTTTAATTTTAGTAATGTTGAAGTATTATTTTAATTGCACTTCAAGTCATTTGACAATATATGTTATTATATGGCTCTAGATTTTAGTTTTATTTTTCACGCACACTAATTTCATTATAGAAATACTAAAGTATCATTTTAATTATATTATAGTTTCATTTGACAAATGTGTTTTGTTTTTTAGTTTCATTTTCCACACACTAACTTCATTATAGTAACATTATATTATTTTAATTCTACTGTATTTTCATTCAATGATCATGGTCCATACATCAATGGTCCACACAGTGATGTATGGACCATGATCCACTATATAACAACTGGCTTCCTCCTCGCCGCCACCACTGCAATACTGCATCCACTTCACCTTAATCTTCTACAACGCCTAAGGGATAAAATGTGTTTTTAATTAATATCTAATTATGTAGCTCTAGTTATTTTACTTAGGGGATGCTTGGTAAATAACTCTTAGCTGGGATGATTGAGTTAGTGGGTTTGACTAGTTGATAGAATTAGCTGATTGTAGAAATATGTTTGGTAAATTAGTTGTTAGGTGATAATTGATTACATACAAAGTGATTTTCTCAAAAATCTTATGAAAAAAGCAGCTTTTTGAATTTTAGCATTTTAGAACAATAAATTGTTACAAAAATTAGCAATCATATTGATCTTTTAACCAAGTCAAATAGCTAATAGTAATAAAATAAATCAAAATTGATTGATAAGCTAACGATGTTACCAAACATGCCTTGATGTCTTTCAATAATTGCAAAATATATTCTTATAATTTTACGGGGAAAAAAATTCAATGCTCATCCCTTGAACTACAAAACCATAAACATTCATTAATCCCCAAAATAATAATTAATACACTGATGTGACTTTTATCTAGAAGAGTTGCTAATTTGGCATAGAATGCGAGTCAAATCACAACAAAAATTCACAACTCTATTGCTTGAAAAATAAACATTGTACCTTTTTGTAAAGTCAAAGGTATCATGCATGCAATAGCCAAAGAATATGAAATAAAATGATTAGAGTTAGGCCTTCCTCAATAGTGGAGGTTTTGGTGTAGGTTTTGAGGAGTTTTTGTAAATGTGATTAGCAAAAAGAAAATAGGGGTGAAAGAAAAAAAAGAAAATTTAAAAATAAAGCAAAAAAAAAACAAGAAAAAAAATTAAAAAAGAAAAAATTAATTACGAGGCAGTGAGGCAGTGGCTCTTAAAGACTTTGGGGCCCATCATCCTGCAAAATCTCCTATTTTGCAGGAAAAAGACACCAACAAAATCTCCCCTTCCCATTTGTTAAAAAAACTACCCCCAAAGCTTTTACTATTCTAAAATCCCACTAAAAGCTACAAATAGGGATGGCCTTACAGTGATTAATAATTCATATGTTTCGTTTATTTAATAATATTTTTATGATTCAACAAAATGTTTTCATAAGTTCTGTTGAGCAGGATGTATTACATATTTTTGTTTTTGAATTGATTGTGACAGATGGGAACAGACATTAGCAGATTGACGGGCAAGGAAATTGGAAGACAATAATTAAACATAAAACACTTGGCGGGCCGGGCAGCCAAATTGAAGTATAAGAAAAACGTGGTCATCCAAATTGGAATATAATATAATATAGGTGTAGCCGCCGGACAGATTTTACAATATCTGTATTGGATACGTAACATACATTTGCAAAGCAGTAAGATCAGAGCATGTGAGCTAGCAAATAAGAATCGACTAAACGTAACAATAGCCGGAAGGTGAAAAACTAGTGGAGGTACGTTGCATCTCACATTTCCTCCAATTTTTTTAATTTTTTTTTGAGTATTAAAAATGATTAGTTTCAAAGTTGTGAAACACAACCATACAAGTAAATAGTAAAATATCAACAATAAAAATGACATTTAAAATCATCATTTTGAGGTAAAATTTTGAGTTGGATTTATTATTTCTGATTTGAGTCGGGTCAAAATAGATTTATGTTCTTCTAAATGAGAGGTGTTTAATTCAATATATTATACACTCAAAATTGATAATAGGTAAATGATAAATAAGTTCTCAAAGTGCACTCATTTGAGTTAGGAAGGTAAAGAGAGGAAGGTTTTGTAATAGCATTTGTCCACATTGAAAAATGGATGCGATTTGTACTAGGATATATACAATTTTCTTTTTTGAATGAAGATTTTGAATTGTATAGCATAGATGCTCTCTTTCTCGCACGCATGGGAGATGTGCAAAAAAATCAAATCTCAAAATGAGTTGTGTGCACTGGCTCGGCAAACACTCTACTAGTTGTAGACCTTGAGTCTACCAATTGAGTTGAGCTCTCTTGTTTGTCCGCCAAATTTGTCTTAGTGTCTACCAGCTAAGACTTATCTAACGTAATTGCGGTGTGTAACTTCTTCCATGCTGAAATTAATTGATGGTGATTAAATTCTCATCTATTTCAGATGTTATAATATTTAATTTCAATTCTAAACTGAGTAATCTCTATCGATGTATAACTTCTTCCGTGTTGAAATTAACTGATGGTGATTAAATTCACATCCACTTTTTTTTTTTTAAAGGTAAACGTAGCTATTCCATTAATTCATAACATAAAACGTTTACATCAATGATCAATGAAATGGTAAACCATTCCTTACAGTCAGACATAGAAACAACTTTTCTAACTATGCTATAGAAAACTTGAATCGCAGACTGTTTCATAACTAGGAAGCTATATTCTTTTAGGGAACTTAAAGCTTCATCAAAAATCTGGGTCTTCGTCATCATTCGTTTTTGCTCGCCTAGGATAAGACAACACTTGCCGAAACCAAACTAAACGATTTATGCTAATTAATGAAAATGAAAAGCTCGTGAAAGTAACGAGAGGAAAAAGAGGAAAAATGCTCGTGAAAGTAACGAGAGGAAAACACAATAATAGAGAAAATAAAAATTAGATAAAGTCAAAGTAGGGTTGGGAGCTCAAAACTACCAACACAAACCCCAATACCTACCTACTATTATTTTATTCAAAGGGAGAGAAAACTGAAGAAGAAGATCGGTGGCGGTAGTTGGAGGCGAACGGAGTTGCGACGATTGTCGGGAGGAAGAAGGGCGAGAACAAACGTAGAAGGTGACCAAAACCGCCGGCTCAAAGCTCCATTAGAGCTCCGGCCGGAGGCCGGCGGTGGAAGCCGAAATTGAACAGCAGAGAAAGGCGTTTGATTTTAGAGAGAGGAGGGAGGCAGCATTAATTCACATCCACTTTAGTTGTTATAATATTTAATTTCAATTTTAAACTGAGAATAATTTAACTTTTAACGGTTGTAACCATTATAACACTTGGTATTGTTTTATTTATTTTTATTTTATTTTATTAAAGTGAGGGTTATCGAAGATAGGTGTTAAATTGTGCTATTTTATGATGCATAATATACTGGATATTGGATAGGAATTGCTTTAATATTGCTCGAATAGACGAATTATTTTAGGGTCAGTGTAAGACCGTCTTACGGATCCTTATTCGTGAGACGGGTTGGGTCGAGTCGAAGCAATATGCAAACTGTCATACTTGTATGTACAAATGGTATACTTATATGCTTAAATATAATACTAATCAGAAATACAATTTTTGTTACTTATAAGAGAAAAAGTATTACATTTGTCAAAATAAGTAATGTTGACAAGTGTCGTCTTTTACTTATAAGGGAAAATATAATACTTTTGAAGAAAAATGTAATACTTTTAAATCGAAATATAAAAGTATTGTATTTTCCCATACATTTGAGCATATACGTATGACATTTGTGTGTATAAATATTACATTTTTTTTTTAAAATTTTGATACGACCCGATCCGACCCATCTCACAGTGAGACGGTCTTACACAAATTTTTGTCATTATTTTATTCTTTGTTGAGGAAGAGGCAAGATTGGGAGTAAATCAAGGTTTGAAGACAATTCGAACGAAATAAAGGCAAACTGGACTCGAATTGGTCAAAGTGGGAAGAAAGCGAGATGAGTAGTAGTTTGCTACCATGCATAGCGTCGAGCGTTTGTTAGAAGAAAATTTTAGAAAGTTCATCAAGGTTGTCACGAGGCCTATTACGCTCGTGATAGGGTTCGTGACATGCCTAATCTAAGTGTGTATGTAAAAAGTAGAGAGTGGTTGGACGGGTGGTTTAATCATTTTAATCGACTCAAGTCCAGCTGTAATTTACTATACAACCCGTTTGATTTGTGAAAACTATTTGAAGAGGAATGGGAATTCAAGTTCAAGTGAAACGTATCATGTGATTTACTATCCTTTACAACCTGTTTGGTTCGCGAAAAATATTTGGAGAAGAATTGAATTGAAATTTAATAGAAAAGAAATTAGCAGGAAGTTTGATTTCATTGTTTAGTTGGTAAAAAAAAAACAAAAAATTATTGGGAATATTGATTCAATTGTTTATTTGGATTTGAAATTGTATAGTAAGAAATAATGAATATAAATACCAATATACTCCTACACAACAACAACAATAATACTCTTAATAATAATAATAATAATAATAATAATAATAATAAAATATTAATAAGAAGATTTAGGCATGCGTAGCTAATTCGCTATACCATTTTAGTCATACACGAAGCGCATTGGGGTTACGTGTCTCACGTTTAGGCATGCATAGTAAATTGGCGATAAGCCATAACATTCCAATTTACTTGTTATTAAATAATGGAGTTCTGACAGATTTTAGAAATTATATGTACGCAAATATTTAAAATAAATATTATGTAAATTTAAAATTATCAAAAATAAAAACAATTGAAATTTATCAAAGAATTTAAACAAAAAAATAAAAATATTTATTAAAAATTTAATATAAAAATACACAATATAAATTTTCAGAAAATTAAATATTATTTTAATTCCTTAATAATTGATGCGTTAGAATTGCAACACCTAATTGCAAGGCAAAGACTTTAAAAGGGTGCAAACAGCGCACCTTATCCGCAAATTATTGTGTGAACTGTACTGATCCATACAATTATGTGTGGACTATGATCTAAAATGATGTCATTGAATTTTATGTATTAGAATAGTGTACTTTATGTGTTAGAATAATGTAAATTATGTGTTAAAATAATGAAACTTTTGAAGTACGATATAATGCACTTTATAGTTAGAATAATATAAATTATACTTTAAAATAATGTACATTATAAGTTATGAAAATGTATGTTACAGCGAGTTTGGTGAAAAAAAGCACAAAATGACATTCTTTTTGGATCGTAGACCACGATCCGCACGCAAAAAGTATTTCACCTTTTTTTGAAAGCCAAAAAGTATTTCACCTTATCATATGAGAAATGAAAGGGATCGGAACAAAAGACGTGAAAAGATTGATGGCCAACGAAATTGGAATATGATAAACACTTTTGTGGCCGGCCATGTTGGAATATAATAATTAACATAGGATCCATCAAATTGGAATATAATATATTTCTTTACGTATATATATTTATGGTTACATATCTTAACATTTGCAAAGCAGTAAGAGCAAGAAGTGAGGAAACAATTAAAGTATCAGCAATATAACATAATGGCTGGAAGGTGGTCTCTTCATGGCATGACAGCCCTTGTCACCGGTGGCACTCGTGGTTTAGGGTAACTTATTTCAACTTGAACATGCATAATTAGTCTTTTTCTCAATTGGTGCATATTATCTTATTAAATCATTACCAAAAGGTTTACATTATCATTTTTTGTATGTGTACCAACATTAGGTTTGCGATAGTAGAAGAATTGGCAAGTCTTGGTGCCACTGTGTATACGTGTTCGCGTACTGAGGAAGAGCTTGATGAGTGTCTTCAGAATTGGAAAGCCAAGGGATATAATGTTTTTGGTTCTACATGCGACATATTACAACCGTCCCAACGCCAAAAGTTAATCCAATCAGTGCGCGAGCAGTTCAATGAAAATCTCACAGTTTTGGTAAAAAACAAATAGTAATTGTTTGGTTTCATGTCGTAAAATATATTACAACGCAGTTAAACTAATGTTAGTTGAGTTATTTTTACCATAGGTAAACAATGTGGCAAGACTTATACCAAAAGACACACTAAAATCAGATGCTCAAGATTTTTCTGATACCATTGGCACAGGCCTTGAGGCTTCTTTGAACCTTTGCCAACTTGCACACCCATTATTGAAGGCCTCTGGAAATGGAAGCATTGTCTTCATCTCTTCATGTTCTAGTTTTGTTTATGCACCTTATCATACTATATATGCAGCAAGCAAAGGTATTGGATTGAGGGAAATAATTTCTGATCTTATATAATTATATTTTTCTTTGGGTGTACTCATAGTTTCCATTGTCGAACTCTGATCTTGATCTTATATTGTTACTATTGAATTTTTCAGTTCCTGTTAAATGTACTAAATGTTTTTATTTTTCCCTCAGGGGGTATTAATTCACTTGTGAGAAATTTAGCTTGTGAATGGGCAAGTGACAACATTCGTGTCAATGCTGTTGCTCCATGGCTTTTGAGAACCTCCCTTACTGAGTCATCAAGAGTAAATCCAGTTCCTTTTACTTAATATTTTTATTAAAAAAAAAGCATAATTAATGATCTATTGATCTTTATGTAATTAATATGGACTAACTCTTTCATCATTTCATATGGTTTTGCTATAGGGAGAATTTGGGGTAGTAATAGAAGCTTTGATCGGACGGACACTGCAACACCGGCTTGTAGAGCCAAAAGAAGCTTCAGCGGCGGTGGCATTCCTCTGCTTTCCGGCGGCTTCTTTTGTCACTGGTCAGATCATCCGTGTGGATGGTGGTGCATCAGTCTATGGTCTTTAAGGACTATAATTGTTAAACGCAACTACAAGAGATTTGTATGTTTTTTTTTTTTTTTTAATATTTACCATGTTTAATTTACCATGACTATATGTAACGTAAAAGATATATTGTATTTTGAGGTTTATTTCAAAGTCAAGCTAGAATAAATTGGGTTAATAATTTCATTATTATCCTACGAAAATGGCATATTGTTTACGCAATCGTTATATTGTGGATTAAGATTGACCTTGCAAGATAAAGCCTAGTCTAAAACCACATTGTTTCAAGATACTATAGTTAATAGTCATAAGTACTCTTCAGTGTGCACTATAATCATGATGCATTTGTAGTGTAATATTTATATATATTGAGCTTTGTTTTTATATACATATAGAAGTAACATTATGAATCAACTATATGTCACGTTTTGAAAATTGAGTGGCAACATTTACACCACTAATAATTCAGGGGTGATATTTATAATTGACATATTTTTGAGGGGCGTAAATTATAATTTTCCCAAACATATATTATAAACATAGTCTATAATGTAATGCTTATATACACTAAGCTTTGTTTATCTTAAGTCTTAACATATAAAATCGATGAAAATAAATATAATGTACATGTAATTTAGTGTTTATATACATTAACGTTTAAGTTTATAAATATATATAACAAATATTATGAGCATAATAATCTTATTAAGTATAATGCATTAGATGACGTTATTACATATTAATGATTAATATAAAATGACATTAGTTTGAATCAAGGTGACCATATAAAGTGCACCCTAGTCCTAAATATAATATGTGTCGTTTATGTAACAGCAACCTCATTTGTGATGGTTCTTTTGGAGTTTTTTGCAGCGAAATAAGAAAGAAGAGAGTAAAAATGAAGGAAAAAAAAAAAAGAAAGGTAAGAAAAGTTGTTGACGCAAAAAAAAAAAAAAAAAGCCCATACATGCACCCAATAGTACACGCGCCAGCTGGACTTAATTAGCAGGTCCGCTAGACATTCACCTGCTGTCTTAACTTTCAATTTTTACAATTACAATTGGACCTTACTAAAAACTAAAATAATATGAAAAAAATTGCCCAAAAAGCCCACTCCCCATTTGTTTAAAACCCTACCCCAGTTCTTTCTCGGCAAAAAATTACCCAAAAATCATATTTGTAGGTTCTCTAATGTCAAACATTATCTTAGCAATTTTTATGGTCTAATTTGTAGTTTAATTGGCATAATACATTTAGTTCATTGAACCCATAAAAATTAAATAGAAAAACGCATAATGGCCCACCAAGATTGTTGGCCCAACACATACATCCAAAACTCAAAGGCAAAGGCACACAATTCATATTTAATTTACAATGACTATATGTAATGAGGAAGGTATATTGTATTTTGAGGTATATTTCAAAGTGAAGAATAAATTGAGTTAATAATTTGATTATTAGCCAACAATTAAAAAATGACGTATTGTATATGTAATTATCGTAGATCAAGATTGATCTTAATAAAAAATAATATTGTTTCAAGACAGCATGGTGATGGATCAGTCTATGATCTTTTTAACAATTGAACCCTATATAAAATAAGGACTATAATTGTTAAATGTAATTAGAGGACATTTTTGTGTGTGCTTTTTTTTTTTTTTAAATAAAGAACCAAATACATTTAGAAATTAATAAGCCAGAAATACAAGCTCGCAGAGTAGCTATCCACGACCCAAGAACAGACGAGGAACCGGCTGCTTGAGCCAGCACGTAGAGCTGTCAATACGGGCTAACGGGGTAGGGCAGGCCAAAAGTCCGGCAGGCCGCAGGCCAAAGCAGGGCGGGCCAAAAAAGCCTGCTCCTTGGCGGGCCTAGTATAGGTTTTACAGGCCCGGACTGCCCCGCCTTAAGCCCGCGGGCTAGGCGGCCCCGCCTTTTTTTTTTTTTT
>CM008335.1:16863128-16874045 GCA_002525835.2 Ipomoea batatas | reverse complement strand
TTTTTTTTTTTTTTTTTTTTTTTTTTCTCAACAAGGTTTCGGGTGAGGAGGAGGAATATCGGCAAACAGTTTGTGGGCACAACTAAAACAATTAAGCAGAAGTGCAAAACATATCTCCTTCAGCTTATTTGTCGTTGATTGGTCTAGCGAATACTCGCCGAAATCCCAAATTGGTAACAGAAAACAAAAGGCATCACAAATTCACAACCAAAACGCATGCCAAACACCTAAATATCTAATGAACTAATGCGAATTTAATTTTAGCATCTAAATTATAGTTATTACATAAACTGTGAAGGGAAACCATAGTTTTACAGAATTTTACAGAATCAACCTTATAGAGTTTTACAAAATCCATACACAAACTGTGAATCTGTGATATCAAGAACCAAATATTGAAGAAAATTCCAGGTACCAAAACAAGAGGGTGAGACCGGACTCAGCAGGAGATGTAACTCGTAAGGCGTTAACCGGCTTGACGAGACCGACGACCGGGCGTAACTGCATGGCGAGACCGACGACCGGTGTGAGTGTCTTCTGGAAGAGGCAGAGGCGGAGCGTAGCATGGCTGAGTGCCTACGTGGACTGGCTGGAGATTGGAGAAGGCAGCTGACTAGTGGTCTGTGGAGGAGAATGGAGAGGGCAGACCGGCAGAGGGGAGAGGGGAGAGGGGAGAGGGGAGATGCGGCTAAGTTTTGGAGATTTAGAAGACTAGGGTTGATGACTTAATGTTGGGTTTTGTTTTTATGAAATAATATATATATTTTTTATTTTTTTAATTAGATGGCGGGCAGCCCGCGGGCCGGGCAAAAAAGGCTTCTCTTTGACGGGCTACAATTTTCAAAACCCACCCCTACGTAAGTAGGGGGCGGGGCGGGCCTAGCCCGTTTTGATGGCTCTACTAGCATGTGAGCCACTTGATTTGCTGACCTCTTGACATAGTTAACAAACATGTTTCCAATGTCGCTAGCAATCATATGACATTGCTTAATAACCAAACTGACATACTAGTGGTCCGCTAAACGCAAATTATAACTAACACAAAAATTTAAATAGTCGGACTTTACTATAATACTATTATTAGCACGATCCTTTATCTAGCCAGACAAGTGCTTCCTTGATAGCCATTGCTTCTGCCAGATACGGGTTATAGCCACACTGTAAACGTCCACTCTAGGCTACTACAAAATAGCCATCATGGTCCCATAATACCGCTCCATAACCTGCCTCATCTTTAAAAATTTCTGCGTCTACATTGCACTTCATTGTGTTTTCCAGCAGGAGTGCCCAGATTGCGTTATTGTCTGTACTGCACACACGACCGACGCTTACTAGATTCAAGGTTTCTTGCCACGTCGCACTCAACACCAAAACATGTCTACACATTCCTTCAATTAACCACCTTGTATTTTTTTTTACTCTCTCGTTCCGTGCTGTCCAAAGAACCCACAATCTGGCCGCCATATGTACTGCCTATTCCACACTAGGAGAACATAGCATAGAGTCCATGAATTCAACCAAACTCCTTCCTTGAAGCACGTCAACACTACCCCAGACATGACACGCAACTAGGCACTCACAGAAGATGTGCTCTGCTGTCTCAATGGCAGACTCACAGAACAAACAGCCACCGCACGCCCATATCCTTTTAGCCTTGAGAGTTTCCCGAACTAGAAGAATATTGCGGGCACACCTCCACAACAAGTTTATTACCTTTGGCGATACTGGCAGCTTCAATAGACTACCCCAAGTAGTGAGCGAAACCTGGGGGTCCAGAACTGAAGAGTTGTATGTGAGAAATCGATATCCATGTCTCGCTAAGTACATACCCCTTATATCCCCCTTCCATCCCCATGTATCTTTTAAATGAGTAGATATTGTTGTTGTGAGAATATGGTCAACGTCGCTTTCCATGACAAAATTACGCAAAATATCCATGTCCCACCTGCCTAACTCGGTTAACAATCCACTCACCTTAGCTTCCCTCAATTCTTTCACACAGACAATATGAAGAGCTGGATAATTGTTGTCAACAAGCCACAAACAGCCCCAAATCTTAGTTTAAGCACCATTCCCTATCCTTAGCCACAAACAGCCCCCAATCTTAGTTGAATCGGGATGAATTCAAGGCAAAATGGTTCAAGAATAAAGGGTTAAAACCATAGCAAAGTTCAACGAAGCAAGGAGTTAAGCCGATTCGTGCCACCGCGATTGTTGATCAGAAAGTGGTCAGGGAAGTCAAGGTGGAGGTCACGGCGTGACCTCCACAGTGACCTCCCTAATCACTTTGCGGATTTTGGTTGTCACTCTGCTGGTCACATCGTGACCAGCAGAGTGACTCTTGAAATCTGTGAGGGAGTTGCTTGGTCACACCGTGACTAGCAGAGTGACTCCTGAAATCTGTGAGGGTGTTGCTTGGTCACACCGTGACCAGTATCTTGACTAGGCAATTTGGTGGCGGTTTTTTGGCGCGATTTCATCAAGTATAAATAGCCATAGGTTTTATTTTCAGTTTATCTTTTGAATTTTCTAAGTCCTCTTTTAGTTTTTCTCTCCACAAACACTTTAGGACATCTATCAATTGCAAATTCATTACTTTTTAGGAAGATTTAGAGAAGAATTATCTCTTGTAATTGCAAATTCCATTACAATTTCATATTCAAATATTATATATATTCATTCAAGTAAGTGTCTCAATTTATTCTTCTTGCAATTCTCAATTCCTTTTTGTATTTAAGTGCATTGCTTATTCTTCTAATTGTTTTTAGTTTCCTATCCTATTATGAGTAGTTAAATCCCTAAGGGATTTAGATTAAATTGCTTTGTATGAATGCCAACATAATTTGAATTGTTTCATCTAGGGTTTGCAATGCCTCTAGAATGAATGTGAGTGTGAAATTAGAGAATTATTTGACTCTTGTTTGGTTAGGGCTCAACTTTGCAACAGATGTTTGGAATTGGTGTTTCACCTATGAGAATAGGGATTCACTATGGCAAATCCTTTTTCACATTTCTAACTTGCCCTTCAGAAAGGGGAGTTGGAAATGATTATGCACACAAGGTGCTTGATTAAGTACCTCACCTAGTTTAATTGCTATGAGAATGGAATTAGAACTTTGGTGGTAGCCAATGTCCACGAGAGTGGCATTGGCATTGGCATTGACGTGATTCCCTCACTTCATCGTTGAGCATTGTTTAGCCTATAACTTTAGAACTTTGAGAAGCATTTGTACATTGCTATTTGATTTAAATCATCTTCTTTATCATTGTTTATTATTTCTCAAATCAATTACTTGTTTTATAATCATCTCATGCAAACGAATACATCACTTTGCTTAGCTTTCAGACACTTGATGAACTCGTGTTTAATCCCTTTGATGAGTATAATATTTATAGTTTATTTCATATGTTTGATTTAATAATTTTTATTAATTAGTCATGTTTTCACTTTATCTTATTAAATTATTTTACTTTTATTTACAATCTCTTTTAATAATAATAATAATAGTAGTAGTAGTTTAGTTGTATTTGGTCAGTATTGAGTTTTAATAAATGTAGGAAATTTTATATGGGCTCTAATTAATTAGTCCGGCAAACTAAAGTCAGTCAACAACAACTGAAGGAGAGAAGCGATCTAGCGAGCGATTCTTGGGGACGGAGCTTGGAGAAGCAGTTGGCGTTAGCAATATAAAAGGAGAAAAATATTGCAGATAGATCATCATCAATTCATTGCGGATCAATTCTGGAGGCGATAACAAATCCGGTCGGCGGCGAGCCTGGTTCGGCGGTGACCAGATTTCTTCTACAACGGATTCCATTCAGCCGGCAGCTTCTTCTCAATTCTTGACGGCAATTTCTATGTTCTTCAATTAATTCCAGCGGTGGACCTCTCCAATTGACGGCTTTAAATTTTGGACATCTGCGAATTCGGTTAAGCAGCAACATATTAATTACGACAATATTTTCTTTACTCTTATTCAATTGTTATTGAGACTTTATGTTTGATTGATCTTTGAAAGATGATGATGAGTAAATTAATTGCTGCTGAATTCTTTATGCATTACTAAAACATATTCTAGGAACCTGATGAAACTGCCGTACTAATTCATGTTTACTTTGCCAATTGAATTGAGTTTTCATCATTTGATCTTTTTGCTAGTTGATTGTATTAATGGGTAGTCAATCTAATGCAATTTGATTAATCTAAAGGAATTGTTAGAGTAAAGATCACGCCTGATAATTCTATGTTTTTGGGGATAAAAAGATAAATGATTTGGTTGTCTTACTGAATTATTTATTTGGTTCATAAACCAGGTATTCCGTAAGTTCTTCCTGAATTAATGGGTTTTAACGGTTTAAATAAATGTCTTAAGCATATGAACCATTATAATACATGACTGAATATGGACGCCACACAGATTAGTCAGATAATATTTAGAACGAACCCTTACTTTGATTGAAAAGTTAACTAATCTGCAGAACTAGTAATGATAGTTAATTCATGTTTCTAGAGCTTTATTTTTCCTGTTAGTAACTTAATTACCTGCTATCTCGTTCTTCTTAGTGTTTAATTATTTTATCTTCCGAAGTTATTTTACAAGTTTTAGCTTTATTTTATTACATTCAAGTTAGTTTAATTACAAGTCAGTAAATTGCACTGTTACAATTCCCGGTGGGATCGACCCTTGCTAATGCACACTATCACTACAACTGATTCGTGCACTTGCAAGGATAATTAAAATTGTCCATCAGCTACTCGAAACCTTCCTAGCCATTCCTAGAAGACGCCACTCACTAATTCAACCACTAAAAATACAACTTTCAAATGGCGTTGTTGCGGGGGACGAATGAGTTTTTACACGCAGCAGGAGATTACTACGGCGGAGTTCCACACCTGGTTGGGAAATGTTAAGGACATCCTGATTGATTCCTTCTGCGAAGAGATCACTGATGGGTGTACGGAGTGTCATGGTAGCGTTTCCCTTACTTCGGCACTTGTTCGATATGAGCACAAGGTTCTGCACTCTGTGTTGGCCCGTACTGTTACGGGGCGCATGGGATTCCCTACTGTGGTCAACATGCTGGACCTATTGTACCTCTATAGCATGATTAAAGGGGCCAGATTCACATGCGGAGGGTGATGGCCAGGATGTTGCAGCAGCATGCTGACCCGCAGATTATGGCTCTATACATTCGACCTTATCTCACTCATTTGCTACGTGGGATGGGTCTTGCAAAGGAGTTGGCTAATGAGCAGGTGTTATCGGTGATGGAGCCATTGAATGCTACCAGATTGGGGCTCCTTCGGTTTAAGTGGGTTCGGAATCAGTGATGGTGACAGAAACACCCAGTTTTATCACAATGCAACGGTGATTAGACGTAATAGGGGTCGTATCCGTTTCTTGAAACTCCAAGGTTATTGAACGGACGATCCTTCGACCGTATCAAATCACATTATTGATTATTTTTCCTCCCTTTTTTGCAGGTCCGAGAGTGATGACTTGGAGAGTCTTGCACAAATTGAAGTTATGCACAAGATTAACAGAGACCAGGCCAACAACCTGAGCAGGAGAGCCCTGTTGCAATAGGTCAAAAGGGCGGTCTTCGGCTTGAAGAAGTTTGGTAGCCCGGGGCTGGATGGTATTCAGGCAATCATTTACCAGCATTTTTGGGAGGAGGTCGATCCTGCGCTAACCAATATGGTCAATCAAGCTTTGGATATGGGCTCAGTTCACAAATCCCTGTTGCAAGCTTGCAGGTTAATCCCAAAAAAGATAATCCAGAGTCGGCGGCGGATTTCAGGCCTATTACCCTGCTTAATGTCGCATTCAAAGTGATTTCCAAGGTTCTGGTCAATAGGGTGAGATCGATAATGTGCAAATTGATAGGTCCGCATCAAAATAGCTTCCTGCCAGGTCTCTCTATGCTTGATAATGTGATCCTTACCCAAGAAATCGTTCATAACATGACAAAAAAGAAGGGGTTCATGGCGGTCAAAATTGACCTTCATAAGGTCTATGATAGTGTCAGTTGGGACTTCCTTAAAGAAATGTTGGAGGGTTTTGGGTTTCCGGCTAAGATTATTAATCTCATCCTTTTCTCTCTTAAAGAATGTGAGATTTCTATTATTTGGAATGGTGGTAGGTTTCAACCTTTTGTGCCGGGACGTGGTCTTCGTCAGGGGGACCCGTTAGCTCCCTACCTGTTTAACCTCGTCATGGAAAGATTGGCATATGACATCCAAAAGGAGGTTGCAACAAAAACGTGGAAACCTATTCACATTTCTAGGGGGGATTGTCATCTCCCATTTCTTCTTTGCAGATGACCTTATGCTCTTTGGTGACGCCACAGAGCAACAAGCGAACACGATGGAGTGTCTCAATCGGCTTAGTAGGGCCTCCGAACTAAAGGTAAATCTTTCTAAGTCTCAATTTTTTTGCTCTCCTAACACAAATGCATGCTTAAGAAGACGTATTGCGGATAAGATGGGCATTCCTATCTCCACTCACCTTGGGTTATACCTTGGAATTTCAATCTTGAATAAAAGAGTGTCCAAAGATATGTTCAACACGGTTATTGATAAAATGAGAAGGAAATTGGCCATGTGGAAAGCTAGTTCCCTTAGCATGGTTGGGAGAAAGGTGTTGGTTCAAGTCTCTCTGGCCACGGTCCTGATCTATACAATGCAAACAATGACTCTTCTAGTAAGTACTTGTAAAGAAATTGACAAAAATGGCAGGAACTTCCTCTAGGGTCACTTGGACGATACTAGAAAAATCCACACAGTGAGTTGGGACGTGGTGTGCAAACCCCGTGATGAGGGGGATTAGGGCTTAGAAAAGCTAGGGACTTTAACCTAGCCTTTCTCATGAAGATGGATTGGCAAATCCTCAACAATGAAGATAAGTTGTGGGTAAAAGTGATCAAGGACAAATACATCAAAGATGGCAACCTTTTTAATGTGACGGTCCAAAACAACTACTCCTAGAGCTGGCGTAGCATCATGAAAGGGAAAACCTTCCTTGAACACGGGATGAAGTGGAAAATAGGCACTGGGTCAATGGTCAATTTTTGGAACGATTGGTGGGTGGGAGATGGTCTGTTTATCAACAACGCCAGCGTAAACACGCCGCCAATACGGGCCAAGTCCTGGTCAATCAGTTCATCACTCAAGGCAGAAGATGGGACGTGGAAGCGCTGGATAACCTCCTCCTGGCTGGCATGGTTAATGTACCATTCGTGGCTTGCCAATCCCAATCAATGTCAACCAGAAAGCCATCTGCACATGGCACCATTCAGGTACGGGCCTCTTCTCCGTCAAATTAGCTTACTCTCTTATTGTAGGTCACCAAGATCAGGAGGCGAGTTTTAACTGGATTTGGAAGATCAAAAGTATTGAACGAGTCAAATTGTTCATCTAGAAGATCATCAATAATGGACTCCTCGTTAACTCGGAGCGGAAAAAGCGTGGTTTGTCCGACAATAGGGACTGTCCAAGGTGCGGTGACGACGAAGAGACCCTTGATCACATCTTCCAAAAGTGCCCTTTCGTAGTGGACTGCTGAAATTTATCCCAAGGCCCCCGAAGTTTCTATGTTAATTCCTACACTCACTTGGCTGCAGACTGGATTGGGGACTGTAGCGTGGAGAATCCAAGAAGAAGGGACGATACCAGTTGGCGGTGCTTCTTCCCCTATATGCTCTGGAACCTGTGGAAAGCTAGAAATGGCCTTGTCTTCAACAATGCAGCTCTCCCTACCGGCATGGTTGCAGTAGGCGCTAGGCGCTAGTCGGGCGGTAGACTAGCGCCTAGCGCCTAAGCGGTCTGGACGGCGCCTAGGCGGTAACTAGGCGGCGACCTATAAAAACAATAAATTAATTCATGTGTGTGGGTGTATGTCATATATTTTATTATATGTATTATATATATATCTCTTACTTCTCTTACTTATATAAATACATAAATTTAAATATATATAAATATAATAATAAAATTAACAAGGCCTAATCGCTCGAGTTAACTCGGCCCAGTCGGCCGAGTTAGGCGCTAGGCGGCCGGCCACCTAGGCGGAAGCCTAGGGAGCAATTCGCCTCGGTCTAGGAGCGCCTAGCGCTTAGGCGGGGATTTTTGCAACAGTGCCTACCGGTGTAGTCACCTCACGGGTTGCTCGCGAAGAGGCGGAGGCTATGAATCACTTGCTCAAACACCACGGTCCAAGGCTAGCCAATCAGGTCTGGGTCAGTTGGTCTCCTCCTCGCCAACGCTTCATGAAACTCAATACAGATGGTGCTAGGAAGTTGAACTCATGCATGGCTAGTGCGGGTGGCATTTTCCGTGATCACCAAGGTTCATGGGTTATGGGCTTCTCCACAAAAATTGGGATCACCAATAGTTTTCTTGCCGAATTATGGGGTCTTCGGGAAAGGCTCAACATCGCACTCAATCAAGGTTTCTATAACCTGGTGGCTGAAACGGATTCAAGCTCTATAGTTCAAGCGTTGGAGAGTGAGGATGTTTCTAGATTAGAAGCCGACACCCTCATTACGGATTTTAAGTTTCTGATGAGGCAATTCACTTAGTTTGAGCTTAAGCATGTCTACAGGGAAGACAATCAGTGCGCCGACTATCTAGCCAATATGGGTCAACATAGCCAGTGGGGGACAACCATTTTGAATCTCCCACCGGATGGTATCAAGAACATTCTCGATCGTGATGCGAAGAAACTTGCTACAAGACGGATCTACTAGTTCCACCGGGGGCTCCGCCCCCTCCTGCTTACCAAAGAAAATAAAAATTAAAAGGTTGCACAATTAATTAAGCAGGTGAAGTAGCCGTATTTCTCAAGGAGATTAATTTGGAAGGAGGTGAGGTTTAAGAACCAATTTATTCTGGAAAGAGCTAAGATTTGGAACTAGTTTATTATGGAAAGAGTTAAGGATGCAGCTAAAGTTTGTTAGAGCTAAGGAAGGAGTCAAGATTTGAGAATAAATTCAAAGAAGGTCAAAATAGTGTGAAAATTATCAACTAAATATTAAGGAGCTAAAGTTGCATGGATTTATGAAGAAACTGAGATTCACAACATGAATAAAAATACTCCTACTAGAAAAATTAATTCTCCACGTAACAAAAAAGGAAGAAAAAGTCTACAAAAATTTTGTATAGACTAAATATTCTACGAGATACGCTAACAAAGTTCAAAAGACAACTGGTAATTTTATCAAGTGTATTTAACTCTATATGGTCTACCATATTTCGAATTATTTATAAAAGTTTATTCGCCATCTCTCTAGACTTTTATCCTATTCTTTTGAGACGAACAAGTTCTTTATAACAATATATAATAAAGTACTATTTTAATTATACTACGTATAGGTAAGTATCATTTTATTTCTACTCATTGGTTTAAGATACACATAATTGTACTGATTGGTTCAAGATACATACAAGATTTCCAAGATGTGTTTAGCGATATTTAATTCTTAAAGTAATTCGGAGGTACCATGTTAGGATTATTGAATTCTCTTCTGGCAAAGATCTCGAAGATCACACAATATTTCCTACATTTGTTTAACGATATTATATTTAATGAGATAACGATATTATATGTGCTTAAACCTTGGATTCAATATTATATACGTAATAAGAGCAATAATTTATTGGACACGTATTAGTATTCCTTACGAATTAATAGCTAATATACATTATTAATATATATATGTATTATTGTGGCGGTGTGGTGTGCCAAGCGAAACACGTACAGGAGATTCTGCTGTGTGCCGTGTGCCGTGTGCCCGTGTATTAGAGCATCCGCACGTGCCATAGCGTTTTTGTGTGTGTGTGTGTGTGTGTTTAGTTTGGACCTATTCTTTTGTTTATTTGTTAACTTGTTTTTTACCAAAGTTTGCACGTGCCATAAATAATATTTTGTTGGTGTGGAGTTGAAAACTTTATTTATATTTGGTAAGAATTTTATTACTTGTTGATCTAGATTGTTGGTTATCACCAATGACCTTGTGGTCTAGTGGCACCTAGTTGCACCCCATATGGGAAGGGGTAGGTTCGAGCTTCAGTGGAAGTACGTTGAGAAACGTCTCTAAAAGCAGTAAGAACTTACAAAGAATGTACGTAATCATCTATGTCACTATCTAAAGAATCTTAGAAAATTAAGTTTATGTAAGGAACAACGGACCATAAGTCAACCATGGTAGAGAATATTCGAGGAATATTTTTACAAAAGAATTGCATCATATCTACTAATAAAGCAGTCGCACATCACTATCTAAAGAATCTTAGAAAATTAAGTTTATGTGAGGAACAACGGACCATAAGTCAACCATGGTAGAGAATATTCGAGGAATATTTTTACAAACGAATTGCATCATATCTACTAATAAAGACGTTGCTCGTTTGAGATATTAAGAAAGATCCAAGAGATCCTAATACCAAGGCAAAAAGGTTAACAAGCGAAACATCTTTTCCCACAATAGGGAGACTTAATTGCACTCAAAAAGAGTATCAATATAATGGATGTTAAGGATGATAGCATTTGGACACAATTGTTCACTTACTAGGTGCGATAGCTTTTGGACACAATTGTTCACTTACTAGGTGCGAATAGGAAGATTTTAAAATGTTGAAGTTTCTCAAAGGAACCTAGTTGCACATGTATAAAATGACAACCGTGGAGCTTGGAGAACAACTAACCATTTTTTTTTTTTTTTTTTTTTTGAGGAAAGAGAGAACAACTTTTAGGGGTTGTTTACTAACTTGGAAAAATGGAGAATTTTCCAAAAAAATGGAGAAATGAAGAAGTGGAAAAAGGAAAAATGGAAGAGTTGTTTACTAAACTTATACTTCCAAATACTGATTCCATCTCCTTTCTCCAACTTTCTTAATGAATTTGGAGAAAGCCAAAA
>CM008335.1:16847541-16862916 GCA_002525835.2 Ipomoea batatas | reverse complement strand
TATTTACCATTTGTTTAACGATATTATATTTAATGAGCTGAGAGAATGGGTGTGCGTTACTAATTAATTATTAGCTAATTAAAAAATCCCAGATTCCAATCATTTTATTATTTTAAGCGCTTAAAACTTGGATTAAATATTTTATACTTAATAGGAGCAATACTTTATTGGTCAGGTGTTAGTATTCGGTACGAATTAATAGCTGCATTATTATAGGGGTGTGGTGTGCCAAGAAAGAAACGACCTGCTGTATGTACTCCGTATGGTATTACCGTGTGTCGTGCTGTGTGTGGCTGGCGTGACCTGCAGGGAAAAAGAGATTAGAAAGCTAATGGTTTGTTTGGTTCGAAATTGAGAATCGAAATCCGAATGAGAATTAAATAATCGATAATTGGAATGAGGTTTGGTAAAAGTATTTTGCATGTTTGGTAGTAGGGTGGAATTAGAATGATTACTGATGAGGGAAGGATCAAGGCTCGAGACCTAATGCTCGGAAGGAGGAACAAGGACGACCGATGAAGAAAGAGAAGGCGGTTCGACCGACCTAAAAGCTGTAGCCGAGGCAAGAAGAAGGCAGTGCAAGGAAGGCGATTTGTGAAGTTTTCTAAAGGAGACAATGAAAGGCAATTGCAGATTTTGTGCTAGAGATATGGAAAGTATGTCATAATAGATTAGGAAAATATCCCAAATGTAATAAGAAAATAAATACTAAAGTATTTATGGTAGTTTAGGGTTACCAAAGAGGAGAAATCCCTAATAACTTGTATAAATATGGGTGTAAAGCCTTAAGAAAGGCTAAGCAACTCAAGATGGAATAAAAAATCCTCTCTAGACACTCTACAACACGTACATGTACCCGACTCATACAAAAAGATAGTGAATTTAAGGGCACCGCTCAAAAAGGCTCGTGGTTTTCACCTTTTGGTTTCCACGTAAAAATCCTTGTGTTCCTTTATTTTTTCCTTCAAATATTCGTCTTCTATTTATTCGATCGATAATGTTGGCCCTCCCGACTGACTACCCCGTAGTCAATAAAACAAAAAATTACCATCCAATATAATATTGATGTTTAGTTATGTATGATCCTACTATTGAAAAATATAAGCAACCTACGTCAACTGAAGCTGGAAACCTTTCGATCTATTAAAGAGAACAGGTAAGGGTGAAAAGGAGTCTATGTCGTGTTATATAACACTGCCTTAAAAGTGTTATTTCTCCGATGACGGTGCAGTCAATATTTTCAGTACGCTTTCGACACGCAACACATAATAACCACGCTAAGCTCGCACAAACTTAAAAATATAGATGAACCTGACTATTGCTCAAACTTAGGAAAGTAGACAAAGGAGAGGAAAAAAAGTTTTTTGTTGTTGTGTATTCATACAACTGAAATTGGAGTTTATATATTCAAGGGCTAACTCCAACTAATCTCTTCATTTCAACCATAAAATAAGCTAATTAGAAGAAAGACACAAATAAGGTAACTCAAAGTAAGCCACAAAAATAAGAGTAAAAGGTCTGAAGTTTAATTTAACAAACTCCGGAACAAACTCATGGCCAGGAATTTACGGTGGACAAAATAAACTAACAAAAACCTTCTTTATTGAATGATTTCAACAATCCCCCACATTCAAGAAGAAGGATAGAAAGGATAATGCCTCAGCAATACATGCAAACAAGCTAATCTTAATATCAGTGTTTGAGAACTTGAACTGACACATAGTAACCTTAAGTAATTTTCTTCCCGAGAGTGATATGACTCTTGAACTTATCTGTTAAATAAATTTTGAACGCTAATACTCACATCAACTCTAAGTTAGAGGTTCTATGACAGTCAAACTCTTTGACTACTTATGATAAACCCTTAGTATTAAGTATGTTGTGTCTATCTAAATAAAGACCTTCAACCATGCCAAGTCTATCTCAATAGACTTTTATGTCTGTCAAGTCTATCTCAATATAGACTTTTAACTTTGTCAAGTCTATCTCAATATAGACCACCTTTAAAAAGGCAATATTCCTCTCAAATTTTACATATTACATTGTGATTGCTCCGTTAGCAATCAACTGTCATACAAACTCATGTTTGATTCTTATGTGTCTTCTCTTCCCATTGTAGACACTATTCTTTGCAACGCAACGCAAATGGCAGTTTGTGAATCGCAATGTATGGGTACTGAAGATGTTGGACACCCCCAAAATTACACGTCTACCAACATATCTCTTATCCACTAAGCTTCATAGCTTGCTATACCATCCTCTTCCTTTTCCAATTTACCTAATTTTCGTTTCCTTTTCCATTAGGACCTTTTTATATTTTTAATCAATTAGTAAAATCAGTTTTCTTTTTCATTTTATCTTTACTATTGTTTGGGCGGGAATTTCACAATGGATGATTTTATGTTTATTAATAGTAGTATAGATATAGAAGTATAGCTAGATAAGTATTTGAATTATTCTTATTGGTGTAAATAATAATTAATAAATTATTTTTTTTCTTATAAAATTACGCAGAATTTGTTTCCATTATTCTCACAAATATAATGGTTTAATTATTCTCAGAATTTGGTAAATAAAATTTTGTTACCAATTAAACGTTATTAATTTTTTATCAATTAATTAATAATATTAGTTTGTGCCGGAAAATTGAAGAGGATGATTTTACGTTTATTAATAGTATCGATACGTGAATATAGAAACAATATTAGCAATTAATATATATTATTTAATTTTCATTTTACATTTTCTTATCAAATTAGCTTTATTAATTATTTGACTAATAAAATATTTAATTAATTGACTACAGAAATTTAGGCGGAAAAATAAAATAGGAAAATTTTACTTTTATATATAGTATAGATTTATGTATATAACAGGTTCTTTATAATAATATTAAAGTATCATTTTAATTATATTACGGATATTGAGATACAACCCAGTGGGGTAGCTCAAGTGGCAAGTGAGCTCTCTTTGTGGGGAGGAATTTCGGGAGAACCCGGGTTCAATTCCTACAAGTGACGATTCCCCCTGGGCCAGCTCCTGTGCCTCTCGGAGCGAACGTGGGTGGACCCCGGACCGTTAAACGGACGGAGAGAAAGACCCTGTAAATTTACCAAAAAAAAAACGGATATTGAGATACGTAACTATCATTTTATTTCTACTCATTGGTTCTAGATACACACAAGATTTCCAACATGTGTTTAGCGATATTTAGTTCTTAAAGTAATTCGGAGGTACCATGTTAGGGTTATTGAATTCTCTTCTGGCAAAGATCTCGAAGATCACACAATATTTCCTACATTTGTTTAACGATATTATATTTAATGAGAGAACCATATTATATTTGCTTAAAACTTGGATTCAATATTATATGCGTAATAAGAGCAATAATTTATTGGACACGTATTAATATTCGTTACGAATTAATAGCTAATATACATTTCTTTTTTGAGTACTTACTTTATTACTATATAGGGAGTATGTATTATTGTGGCGGTGTGGTGTGCCAAGAGAAACACGTGCCGTGTATTAGAGAATCTGCACGTGCCATGGTTTAAAAAAAAAAAAAAAACTTTTTTAGTAGTTTGGACTAGGGATGGCAACGGGGCGGGCGGGGGAGTATACTCCCCGTTCCCGTTCCCGAAATCCCGACCCCGTCCCCGTCCCCATCCCCGTCCCCGACGAGGAATGGAAAATAGTCCCCATCCCGGTCCCCACAGAGAATCGGACGGGGACGGGGAATTGTATGGTTGCTTTTGAAGGGCTTGGTATTTCAATCAGCTTAACTTGGTTTTGTCTTGCTTGAGGGCAAGCAAGGTCTATGATAAACAAAACACAGTGTAAACAGAAAGAAGAATGGAAGAAGGTATGTCTTTCATTACTTAACAAGAGATTATTATATACATATTAACATCCTAAAAAGAAGGAAACTCAAAGGTAATATATAACAAGGAAATATTACCAGCTAAATACAAAAGGAATATTACCTAAATAAAAGATATTTACTAAACATATGTGCACGGAAATATTCTTCACAATATTCTCTAATACCCCCCCTCAAGTTGGTGCATGCAAATTTTGTATGCCCAGCTTGTCCACCAAGAATTTAAACTGCTTCTGCCCCAACGCCTTGGTGAATATGTCAGCAAGTTGCAACGTTGTTGAAACGTAGGAGGGAGAAATAGTATTCTTCATAATCTCGTCTCTTACAAAGTGACAATCGACCTCTATATGTTTCGTACGCTCATGAAACACAAGATTATTTGCCATATGTAACGCTGCTTGACTATCACAATAAAGCTTCATGGGTTGAGAGTGTGAAACATCCAAACTCGACAAAATCCCTCGCAACCATTTTAACTCACAAACTGTCATAGCCATGGACCTGTACTCAGCTTCAGCAGAAAACCGAGAGACTATTTGTTGCTTTTTGGTCTTCCACGAAATCGGAGATGTACCCAAGAACACTACCCATCCTGTAAGAGATCGACGTGTGATGGGGCAGCTTGCCCAATCTGCATCACACCAGCCGTACAACCGTAAGTCATTATCTGCCCGCAAGAGAACACCTTGTCCTGGACTACCTTTCAAGTAGCGCACAACTCTCAAAGCTGCATCCCAATGTTCATTTCGTGGTTGTTGCATAAATTTTGATAAAACATGAACAGAATATGCAATCTCAGGGCGAGTGAAACATAGATAAATTAGCCGACCAACCAAACGACGGTAAGGTTCTGGATCCTCCAGCAACCTTCCATTCGCTAATGAGAGTTTCTGATTTTGTTCCATAGGAAAGTTGACAGGTTTCGTTCCTAAGAATCCCACCTCATCAAGAATATCCAAAGCATGTTTCCGTTGACATAGATAAATCCCTTTCGAACTTCTTGCAACTTCCACGCCTAAGAAATATTTTAGACATCCCAAATCCTTCATGTGAAAACATGCACTCAAGTAGGATTTGAACACTTGTATGGCATTGCAATTATTTCCAGAGATTATTAAATCATCAACATAGACTAGTACATTGAGTCAAGTAGTACCTCGTTTTAAGGTAAACAACGAGTAGTCATATAATGATTGAAGAATAATTCCATGTTCCAAAAAATATTGTTTCAAACAAACAACCTCAGTTCCATTGTCACTTTGTACTATCTTAATCTGTTTATTAAATTGCATTTCTACCATAGAAAAAAATTGAGTAACACACGAGACACTTCCTTTTTATCCACGAGCAAGAATATCCAAACAGCACGAGAATAATCATCAACTATCGTTAAAAAATAAGAGGCACCACAAGAAGATTTAGCTTTGTAAGGCCCCCACAAATCACAATGTATAAGATCAAACATACTGGTTGCTTTATTATTACTCAAAGGAAATTGGTCTCTTGTGCAACAAATTATTTCCATCACTAATATCAACTACGGGTACTAACTTTGTAACCTTTAGGGAAGGGTCCCCCAAAAATTTATGCCATAACTCCAATGAGCCTCCACTATCAACTTTTGATACCCTTATGCTTGGTATTTTCCGGAAATAATAGAGCCCATTTCTCCGTTCACCCGCTCCAATCAGCATCCTCGAAGTGCGGTCCTGTATCACACACAAATCCTTAGTAAATTGAGCAATACAATTAGAGTCATCAATCAATTGTGACACAGAAATTAAATTGCAGTTCAACTCAGGTACATATAGCACATTATGCATTTTCAATCTTTCATCAAGATTCACCAGACCCTTCTTAGTTGCAACGGTACTACGCCCGTCTGGCAACCCCACAGGACACCCTGTCATATTGCTCACATTGTGCAAAATATTCACATTGCCCGTCATGTAATTGGATGCCCCTGTATCAATGATCCACATATCATCTTTACCTGTCATTGTCTCATTCAATCCACCTTTACATGCGTTCAAAGCTGCCAAAGAGTCTGCCATTGTTCAGTCTGGTAATCCTATTTTTTTTTCCACCACCTCAGGATTGACTTCCTGATCATTACTTGCAGAGGTGTGCATAGCATTAGCCCGAACACCGCCTCCTTTCCCACGCCCGACATATGCTCGTTGTGTTACTTTGCCTCGTCCCCCACTTTTTCCTTCTCCTCTTGGCCTATCACCCCACCAGTCAGGGTACCCAATTACCTGAAAACAAGTCGAAGCTTCATGCCCTGTCCTTTTACAAATAGAGCAGGTTATAGTCCTCTCCGTCATATCTCCTTTTCCTTTAAATTTTGTTAGTGTACAAGTGATACACTGTTGGACCACCTTTTATTGGCTTAATTATTAGTCAAAAACATATGTTATGTTATTAGGGTGGTCTGTCTGTTTTCTTGTTTAAAAGGCAGTTTTTCCTCACATACTATGGAGCAGCGCCAGCGAGCAGTCTAGTGGATGGGATTTATTCAAATCAGAATTCAGTCATCATGATCCTCATTTTACTCAGATCTAAACTTATGGCTGATCCTTATTTGGAGTGGTTTTTAGCTGCAAATATTAAGGGAAGATTGGTTAATGGCTTAGCTATAAATATAGCTCTATCACATGGGATTCTAACACGCCAATTACTATTCTAAATCCCACTTCCATTACTCTTTCGAATCAGATTCTATAAGAGGATTTCATACTGGTTTTTCTACAGTTCTTCACGTGTTCTTATTCTGGTTGCTTGAAGATTCAGCCATGTTGGTGAATCGTGATGTATTACACAGTGTCAGCTCCAAGATGAGGAAGGCTTAGCTAGGAGTATTTTTTTGTAACCATTAGTGTAGGATGGGTGTTGTTAGACTCCTTGTAACCCTTGTGATCATCTAGTGGATTGGGCTGACGTGAAGTGCCCCGCAGACGTAGGAGTGGAGCTCTGAACTGCATTATCAATTCTGGTGTCTGGTTCCATTTTTTATTGCTTTATTTTCTTGTTGTTTATTTATCTGTTTTTATAGTTTATTTCTTTCAGATAAATAATTGCTTTAAAATAATGTTGGAACCTTAATAGAAAATTGTACATTCAAGATCCACAATACAATTTCAAATTTATTTCCCGTCTGCACATGCAACCCAATCGGTTCTCCTCGTTCTTCACTCACTCGTGCCATAGATTTAACTTTCTCATCGCGTATCACAATTCCATATGCTTTGTTTAGACTAGGGAGTGGTTCCGCTGCTAGGATATTTGAACGCACAGTACCGTATGTGATTTCATCCAACCCCATTAAAAATTGATGTAACTTCTCCTCCTCCCTGCGCGTATCAAGTTTTGTTGAGATGTTGCATTTGCATCCTCCACACTCACATATAGGCATATGTTCATAGCTAGCCAAGTCATCCCACAACCCCTTCAACTTTCCAAAGTACCCGGCTATGGTCAATCCATGTTGTTTGCATTCACTCAGCTCAGTCTTTATTTGATGTATTCACGGTCCATTCGGGACCGAGAATCGTTCTTTGATGTCATTCCATAGGTCTTTCGCATCTTACATATGCGATATTGTAGACCTCAGTTCCGGTTCGACCGTGTTCCGAATCCATGATACAAGCATGGACTGCACAGTCCACCAATCCTCATACTCGATGGATTCTGGTTTCGGTTCTAAAATCGTTCCCTCCACGAAACCCCATTTGCGGCGAGCTCGTAGAGAGGTTTTCATCGCCCGTGCCCACTCATCATAATTTTCGTCACCTCGCAGTCGAACTTGCGTGATAACATTCCCTGGGTTGTCATTCGAGTTCAACTCATAAGGAGAGACAACCCTTTTCAATGGCTCTGTTTTCTTTATGTCACCCTCTCCATTCTCTGTGTTTAAACCTAGCTCTGATACCATGATAAACAAAACACAGTGTAAACAGAAAGAAGAATGGAAGAAGGTATGACTTTCATTACTTAACCAGAGATGATTATATACATATTAACATCCTAAAAAGAAGGAAACTCAAAGGTAATATATAACAAGGAAATATTACCAGCTAAATATATACAAAAGGAATATTACCTAAATAAAAGATATTTACTAAACATATGTGCATGGAAATATTCTTCACAATATTCTCTAATAAAGTGTGGAGAGATTTGATATGTCATTAAATGGCCTCGTATTTGTGCTTGTTTATGCTTATTTTTCATTTAAAAGTTATGCAAATGAATGTAGAATAATTCTTAATTTTGTGTATTTTGTTTGAAGGAAGAAAAGATCAAGTAATGAAAAAACAAGTATGAAAAGATACTAATCTTGGGAGAAAACAGGACTTTAAAGCACAAGGAAAACACCCGAGGGCACGCCGGGGCACGAAGGAGCAAAACGATAGCGTGATGGTCAATTAGAAGAACTCACGCAGTCACGCTGACACTCACACCGTGAGTGTCAGCGTGAGTCCTCAGCGTGGTTTCTGATCAGGGACTCACGTTGAGACTCACGGTATGAGTCTCAGCGTGAGTGTTGATGTAATGTAACACCCCT
Organism: Ipomoea batatas; assembly: GCA_002525835.2. Lineage (NCBI taxonomy): Eukaryota > Viridiplantae > Streptophyta > Magnoliopsida > Solanales > Convolvulaceae > Ipomoea > Ipomoea batatas. The sequence goes on along the minus strand of CM008335.1, from coordinate 16,854,466 downwards.
GGGCCGGCTTACCGTACATCCCGAGGAATCTGGCTTGCCGTACAACCCAAGGAGTTACTGCCACACCCAAAACGAGAGCTATCACTCTCTTGACAGTCCCCGGTCTAGGTGCACAGGCTAAAAGAAACTTCACTCAACAAACACAGCCACCCGTTTTAAGATAATATATAAGAGATATATATATATATATATATATATATATAAATATTTACAAAATATGTATAGAAAGTTTTGCCTAACGGCCAAAACATAAGTTCCAAGTCATTCTTGTCCCCCACTAACTAAGATTAGTCACTCCCCTGGCTACAGAATATTTACACAAAAAGGAATAAACCCCTACAGACCTTCCGGGTATCCTGCCTACTCAATCTGGCGATACGCCGGACCCGTAAACTCACCCTAGACCAGGTGCCATTCCCCTTCGAACCATGTGATATGGTCTAGGAAACGAGAGGTGACCATGACCATAGACCACTCCTCCCAATACTCGCGAGGACTCGGGTCCCACGGGTAAGGGTAATAAACTATAAACTCTAAGGGATTACTTCCCACAAGCACCTCGATGGGGTAAAAACCAAAAATGGCCTGTACATCAGGACCCTCAGGAATAGGAAGAAAACTATCTACTACCAGTGAGCTGTTGGGAGCTGTAGGAGCATAGCCAGGTGCGTAAGGGTCGGTACCACTCATCTGCTGCACAAAATCGTCGTAGTCCATGCCGCGACCCACATCTTCCGACGAACTAGGGGAGTTCGTCGGGCTGCAAGAACTGACACTAGATTCCATATGAAAACAACACATTGAAGTGTAGTTAGCACAACGGCTAAGCAAGGAAATCCATTGGTTTCCCGAAACTAAATAAAGGTTTTGAAAACCAAGATGTTGAAAACTTTATTCTTTCTTACCAAGAATTTTCCCATGCAATGGGACAAAAACATTTGAGTATACAAATAGATATTGAAACTCATAAGTTTTCTGTTGTAAAACTTCTAGTCTTTCTCAACTCATCATTTTTCCTTTCAGTCCCTCATCGCAGGGAAATTTCCTTACTAATCATCTCAAGAAAACGAATTCGCTAGCATACTTCAGTGCTAGCCCTTAACACTTATCTTTTCTCTCGTAGTTACAGCATAACTACCATTCATTATAAAAATATCCTTAGTTTCCTTAACTTGAGAGCTTGAGGCCTTAGGAGCAATCAATCTTGTCCCCTCCTTTCCACTTGGGTCTCGACTCGGGGTCAATGTCTGGCATCCCCCTGTATCTTATCGATTCCCCTGGATCTATACCGGATCGTTACAATGAATCCTAGTTGGCCTAACTAGGTTCGTTGAAACGAATCTTGCCTGATATCTCATGAGTAACTATACTTAAGTGTGCACACCCCCGCAAACCGCAGCTTAAGTGATACAGTACCCGGCGAATAGACTTCACCCTCAGTATGAATTGCATGTCATACGGCATAAACCAAACCACTGGGCCATGGCACTTTAAGCCCTCCCATGAGGTTTGTCAAGGGACATAAACAAAACCACTGGGCCATGGCACTTTAAGCCCTCCCATGAGGTTTGTCATGTAAACAACCATCGGGCCATGGCAATTAAGCCCTCCCGTAGGTCAATCAAGGTCCTCATCAACTCGCCAGAAACATAAGGGTTTTCCTTCTCCTTCTCTTCCACGACATTGATTCATTCCCAAGGTAATCTGATAGTATCCCCTTTATCATTCACTCAGTAGTCATGGGTAACACGTATCACTTTTCCCATGTCACATAATAACATATATGATACACAACATATATGTGTATACATATAACATAACAACTTCATATTTCATGTATACGTATATAGTACTCACATCATACATACGTATAGACATACGGTTTCATATACATACACACCTATGCCTATATGGTTCCATGTACAAATGTATATACAAATAGGATTTCAATACACATATACATACTATATATATGCGGGTTCAAGAATATATATACATATACTAAACAATTTCATGTTTAATATATACATATACTATATTTATACATATACGGTTTTAATATATATATATATACACTAATTATTTTTATTTTATTATATATTATTTTCGGAAATGGCATGCATATATACCCATATTGTACATGATATACTCACATCATAAATACATGTACATATTGTTCAAAACATAACCTTCATAAGCATGAATGCTCACAATTTCTACTAAAATGCACACAATAGAGTTCAACTCAACATCCCTAATTCATCAATTGCTATCAATTACTCAATTTCAAGAAACCTCAACCAACTTAAGGAATTTCCTTACCTCAAAGTGGTCACAATTCCTTAGAAATAACCTTGTATGATTTTCCCCAAATTTCACTTTGAACCCTAGATTACAATCATCACCATAACATCAAATATTAAGAAACTAAGCATAGATTCAAAACCTAGGAAGGATTACAAAGCTTTCTACCGAATAAAATCGAAAACTTACCGAATAAAAATTGGAGTTGAGAAGGATTTTGGCTATGGAAGGTAGAACACTTGAGGAAGAAGATGATGATCCAACTCTCTCTTTCTCCCTCTTTTATTTCGGCAAAATGGGGAAAGAAAAGGGGAAAAAAAATGGTTTTTATAATTTCCCTTATGTGATAAGATCACAAATTAAGAAATAATAAAATAATAAAATATCTTCAAACTTAGACTGATCGGGATGGAAACAGATGAAATTTCGGTAGAAAATAATCTAAATCCAATAATTTTTGAAACCATAAATTTATTCCAGTTTAATCCTCAAAATTGGGCTAAGTTCAGTACACCGCGAAATTCTGCGATGCTACGATCACAATGAATTTTCACCCTTATACTCCGTCCAATTTCAACTTAACTAAGCAGGAAGTTCATACTTAATCATAATATGCCTAATAGTCCATTTCCTAGGAAATCCGAGCTGAAAATTCGTCCTCAAAAATTTTACGGTTCGTGACCGGCACGAACGATCGCAGCTTAATAACAACTATACTCACTTATATAAATCCTTTTTGACATATCGGGGGATCATCTTATGAATGTCATAGCTTAAAAACATATTTTCCGAACCTTAAACTTATTCGAAAAGACGAGGGGTTACATGTAACCCCTTGCCTATTTCAATAAGACTAAGGTTCGAAAAATATTTATTTGGGTTATGAAAGACATGAGATGATCTCCCGGTACTTCAAAAGAATTTTTATAAGTGAGAATAGTTGTTGATAAGCTGTGATCGTACGTACCGGTCACGAACCGTAAAATTTTTAGGAACTTGTGTTCGGACCCGTTTGTCCTAGGAAATGGATTATTAGGCACTATATTATTATTCTTGAGTTTCCTATTTAATTAAGTTGGTCCATAGTAGTGAAAATTTATTTTGATTGTAGCATCGCTAAATTTCGCGGTGTACCGAACCTAGCCCAATTTTGAGGTTTAGTCTGTGATAAATTTTTGGTTTCAAAATTATTCAAATTTAAATTATTTTCCACCGAAACTTTATCTGTTTGGACCCCAACTGATAAGTTGGTAGATTTTATTTTTGGAACCACAAGGTAGTGACAAGTGTCTCTCTATCTTACCAAATGGTTAAAATAATAATTTTTAAGGGATGAGTATGGATAAGTATTCCATATATTATTATTATTATTATTATTATTATATATATATATAATATTACGTATATATATATGTTAAGATAGAAGGGAAGAAATTTCATTTCTTCATATCTTCATCTGCATTTTCGTGAAAGAGAGAGAGAGAGAGAAAAGCAAGTTTCAAAGCTCCAATCGCAATTTGTTCGGTAAATTTCGATTTTATTCGGTAGAAAGCTTTATAATCCTTCCTAGATCATGAATCTAAGTTAAGATTTCTTAAAATATTGTGTTATGTTGTTGGTGGAATCTTAGGGTTTTAAGGTGAAATTTGGGGAAAAGACTCAAGATTCATCCTACGGTATTAGTACACTCCCGGTTGAGGTAATGAATCCCTTAAGTTGGTTTAGTCACTTGGAATTAGATAATTGATTGTTTGGTTGAAATATGGTGTTTTTGAGCTTTGGAAATATTTTTGTATACATGTTCATAGCTTGGATATGCATGTATATGTTATATTTATGTCCATATGAGCTTATACTTGTGAAAATGGTGGAAAATCAAGCTGGTATTACACTGTTAGTACTGTCCAGAATAGGCAGAACGTGTTGGATGCGGTAGCGGACGCGCGTCCACCGGGCGTCCAAGGGCGCGAAAGTAAGATTAAATGGTGTAAGCTTGATTATTGATTATTGATGTTTAGATGATGGGGTTGTAATGATCCTAAGAAATTATTATAATTATGAATATGATTATGAGAGTTGAGGTATCTATTTGGTTTTGGCCACCGGTTCGTGGAATTGTCCGGCTGGTTTGGTATTAGTTTGGAAGTTGAATATCTCTCTAGTGGTGAATAAGTTATGGTTTAAAGGAATTTTAAGTAGTGATGATATTGTGATATGTATTGAGGGAATTGTTATATGGAATATTGAGATAAAGGTTGTATATGGTGAATCTTGAGGAAATAATTATTGGACGATTTTGGATTATGGATAGGCAAAGACTTTACCTATTAAGAATTTATATATATTTGGATGTACGATATCCTCAAGTTATGATCTAATGGTGTTGATCATGGTGGAAGTTGTTGAGGACGATAGTTAAAGATGTTGGTTGGTTTTAAGTATGAGATGGGAATAGGAAGTGTATCCAAAAATGTTTATAAAAACTTACGTTGAAAGACGTATGCTATTTTGGTATAAAGGTTGTCAAAACCTTATTTTTGAGGAAAATACCATTTTTAGTGAGGGTGTACCCCACTTGATGTTGAGAAAATGATGTTTGAAAAGCCTGCGGGTATTGAAAGTATTTTGAAAATCCTTCAGGGGCTAATGGGGTAGCCAATTTCAAGTATTGGACTCAAATGTGAAATGTGTCCAAAGTGAATGATTTAAGAAAGAAAAACTGAAGGAAGGATCATGTTTTCAAACCATTAGTTTCTAAAGTGAGTTGAGGAGGACCTTGATTGACCCACGGGTGGCTGTAAGTGCCCTTGCGCAGTGGTCGTTATGTCGTTATGTTGTTGTAGCCTATGGGATAAAGAGCTTAAAGTGCCTTTCCCGTATGGTGGTTATGTTGTCGTATGTCTATTTCAGGGCGAAGTCTATTCGTCGTTATGTCGTATTGTATGATTCGATCATACTGAAGGGAGTTATGAGAATACTCCATAAGGCCTCACGCTTACTGTATGAAACTAAGGAAGTTTTAAAGCTGAGAAAGAAATGATTTTGTCTGAGGAGACAAGTGGATTTTGATTCACTAAACGATATACTATTTCCAAATTATTATGTTTTCAAACCTTTGTCTACTTTTAAGTGACATTAGATATCCTTACTTAGCCGTCGCGCTAACTGCACTTCAATGTGTTCTTATCAGTTGCAGATTAGTGTGGACCCCTGTAGCCCAGCGAGCTCTGAATAGAAGGGAAGTACAGGTTGAGGTCTTCTCTATCCTAGAATAGACACCCTGGAAGGGTTATATGATATGTATTAAGTTTGACGTTGATGTTGTTGTGATGTTGTAAGTTTAGCCTGTGCACTTAGAGTGGAGTTTGTCAAAGAGGTGATAGAATTCACTCTAGGTGTGGCGGTGACACCCAGTTTTCTGCTGGTTAGATGTAAGCTTCCGCGATGTATGATTATTGATTTGTAATAAATGTAAGAGTTGAAAATTGGGGTGTTACAGTTGATCAGAAACTGATCATTGAACTCACGCTGACACTCACACCAGTGTCAGCGTGAGTCTCAATGATCAGTTTCCGATCATTGAGACTCACGGTGGGAGTGAGTCCCACCGTGACTTCTAGTCCTGAAGTGTGCGAAATGGCGCAAAAATTACACTATAAATACCCTTGGTTGGTTATTTTGTAATCACTTTTGAATTTCTAAGTTCCCCTTTTAGTTTTTCTCTCTAGGAAACTCTAGAAAACACTTCACACACTTGTAATCTACCATTAATTAGGAAATTTAGAAGAAGAATAATCCATTTGTATTTCCAACATTCAACTTCAATTTCAGATTATTCCTTCCATTAAATCATCAAGTTAAGTTCTTTATTTCATATTTTTGCATTTATATTTCTTAAAATTTGTTTGAATTCTATGTTTATTATTTCAATTGCTTTTAGTTTTACATTACAAGCATGAGTAGTTAAACATTCCTAGGATTTGAATCGAACTTCCTTGAATATGAATCCCAATATGAATTAAATTGCATAAATTAGGTTTTGTATTGTCTTAATGTTGAACTTGGTTATGAATTGGGTAGAATTGAATTGACTCTTCATAATTATGGCCAAATTATGCAAGAGATATTTGGAATTGGTGTTCCACCTATGAGAATAGGGCTACACCATAGCCATACCTCCCATATTTCTTACTCACCTTTGAGAAAAGGGAGTTTGAAGGAAATAGGCACACAAAGTGTTTGTTAAATTGCCTCTTCTAGCCAAGTTGCCATGAGAATGCGACTTAGGATTAGTTGATAGTCCAAGTGATCACGAGAGTGACATTGACACTTAAACCATTTCCCCAAGTTCATCATCTAGACTTGCATAACTTAAACTTTAGACATAAACGTGATTTTATTCAAGAATGTTTGGTTCAAATCTCTATTTCATTTATTATCTTTTAATTCCCTTATTTGTTCTCATTATTGATTTCTTAAACATGCACTACTCAAATATCTTTCGGTTAGCTTTCAAACACTACATGAACCTATGCTTAACCCCTTATTACTTAAACTCCCATTAAGCCATTCCTTGAGAACGATACTTTTAATTTTCCATCACCACTAAAATACAACTTTC
>CM008335.1:16834186-16847463 GCA_002525835.2 Ipomoea batatas | reverse complement strand
TATATATATATATATATATATATATATATATATATATATATATATATATATATATATATATATGAGCCATAGAGGAAAAAGACAAGTTTTTGTTACCTAGAAGCGTCCAGAGCATCAGATATTTTTCGTCGACTATTCTTTCAAGTAACGAGTGGTGATGAACGAACTCTGATCTGATATGGACAATGTGAATTCGTTAGCAGAAGCCTATAACATAAGTAGTATGTATTTTCGAGCTCATCTTTTAATTTCTTCAAAATTTTTGTGGTGTAGTGAGGGTGATACGGAAGCAATAATTGTGTCAAATTTTTGTGGTCCACAAAACTGAGCAAAAGAAAGATTATATTTCTGGAGGAAAGAACAGCTTACACCCTAACCTCTATCTTAACAGTACCCAGAAGCCTCCATTTTGTTGTTTACTCACTTTGGTCATCCATTCTAGTTTATAACATTTAATAATGTGTGCTTCATAGTCTGATTTTATTTTTAGTATATCACAAAATTTAAAAACAAACAAATTTAACAAAAAAAAAAAAAACAAAGGTTTTAAGTAAATTTGGCAAAAAAAAAAATCTTAACTAAAACTTATTTTCGCAAGATTCAATTCTAGATGCATTAAACTCAGTATGTGTTTGTCAACTACCATGTAGTATGATGACATCTCGATTACTATTCAAATGAGTAATCATAGATTTGAACCCTGCTGGTGGGAACTTAGATTCTTTGAACTAAAAATGTTGACTTATCTAAGTTCGTCATGTAACAACAATACATTTAATTTATTACTTTCTCTTGAAAATTAATAGAATACATGCAATTGATACAAAACTATAGACATGCCCGGTCCTATTGTTTGATAGGCATGGGGCATGAAAAAATAAACCCTACTTAAAGTTAGGATTATACCTAAATTTTAAATTACTATTACCAAATAACTAGAAATTAAATTAAATTCACAATTTTTTTTTTAAATTTTACATACATCACAACAATAATCATGTAAAAATATTATAGGTGTTTTCCTAAATGTAAAATAATCAATAACTACATCAGTGTCTTCATAAATAAATAATTATAGTTTATATAAAAAAATAAACAATTTAAAACTAAAAAAGCTTACAAATAATAGCATTGCTATCATAATAAATAATATATTAATTATTAATAAAAATATAAAATAAAGCTTACAAACAAGGCGGGGCCAAAAATACTTTTGACTGGGGTGAGAAATCAAAATATTTTAAAACGTGATAAAAATTATTCATATCAAAATATGAAACGTAATTAATTGGATAAAATGATTCGAATAGAAAACACGTTATAAATCACACATACTCTATATCAATGTGGTATTTATAAATATTTTTTCTTTTAGCTATTTCAATTTCAAGATTTTCTAGAGTGATTTAAATATGCGAATACATAATAGAAACTTCTAAATTACATTAGACTAGATGATTCATTAAAAAAATAACTTGTGAGTCTTTATTATTGTAAACCCTAGTTTATGATTGACTATATTGTGGCAAGTTAGGTAGGTGTAGGTCTTATGCTACTAAAGAAGCCTTCGACATAACAGATCCTACACTAGTGAAGATTTAGAATCTCGTTGATGATCTTTACCGACTTACCTTTAGGATCGGCGGAGCAGTTTCTATATTGAGGATTTTAAAAACCATGTGATATGAAGTCAAAATTTCCTATATAGAGTTATGGCAGGTGATCCTTGTCTACAAAGTAACCCTAGAAGATTACTTGTTCATCAAGATTCGGAGATCCCATATATAATAGAAGGAGGTTGTAGCCTTGAGACTTTACACACGAGAACATCATTTACTGGAAAGTCTTCTTCAATTCTATGTCAGTTTGAGAGTTTATTCTTCGAATCATCTTCTTCTTAATACAATCTTAGCTTGTTCAGAGCTAAGGCGACTTATTGAGAAGAAAGTTTTGTCGTGCTGACTTTTGGGTCGTACTCCATACAACTGTGGTTCAGTAGTGAGTGAGTCGATGAGACGGACAGCTTCAACATGGATCTCCAAATGAGGGACTCTTTGGACTGCTGATTGCAAGGATCTCCGCCTCAACAATCCTCTATAAGCTTTAGCAGATTGAGTACTTACCTTGTGAGGTATATCGCACATTGGGTTGAGATTGCGATCTCTTTATCATCTGTATGATTGACTGGTTGAGATAATAGATTGGACTTACTAATGGTGGTACCCCTGACGTAGATATTGTTGTATCGAACTGAGTAAACAATATCGTGTGTCATTCATTTCTGTTTGATTTAATCTCTGCACTTGTCAAATAATAACCACATGGCAATTAAGTGTACTCTTATTTAACATATGTGTATATTATTTGCTTTTATATATAAATATATATATATATATATATACACACACACACACACACACACAAGAGGGGATAGGGTTATGGTTGGGGTTGGGCCCCCTCCCAACATGAGCCCTGGGTAAGACCCAACCTACCCTTGCCCAGGACCAAGCCTGACTATAGAATAATATATTTATAAGAAAAATTGTACTTTTGGTACTTCAATTGTTTTCAAGTTACAAATGAAAATCTTGTCTTTCAATTATTGTAAATTATTTCATTGTTGCCGTCGGAGATTCCGCCGGTTCAATTCCATGTAGTGCGACCCTCACGACTCAATCAGCGTCTGAACCAGACCGCCCAGCTCCTCAGTTGTTCCTTGTACCACACCTTCAATTCAACCCCAAACCCAACACCTGCACGTCCCTGATAATGCAGCACATCGACGCGCCAGCGAGCGTGGTGTGGCCGTTCGTCCGCCGCTTTGACAACCCTCGACGACGATAAGCGAATCAAAAGCTTCCGAGTGGTCGGCAGCAAGCACCAGCTGAACAACTACCAGAGCGTCACTTCCGTCAACGAGTATAATAAATTAGCTGAAATACAATCGGAGCAGGAAACTCTTCGATGAGTACGAGGAACAGTTGAGGAGGTGTCCGGTCTGGTTTACAAGAAGCGGCAAATAGTCCGTCGGAGAAGAAGAAGAAAAGATGGATTCGCCGAAGAAGAAGAAAATAAACGTGAAATAACTAAAATACCCTCTTTATTTTAGGGTTTAGGATTTTCCGGCGAAATTTGGCCGGTAATTTGGCTGGAGTGACCGAAATTAATAAAAATTGAATAGTTAAGGTATGAAATTAACAATTTTGAAAGTCGTGGATTGCAATTAACAGGACCCCTATAGTTAGTGGACCAAAATGACAATTTGCTCTCTCTCTCTCCATATATATATATATATATATATATATATATATATATATATACACACACACACACACACATATAGCATGGCCGGGGCAAGAGCCCAGCGTACTCTTGCCCAAGGCCAGACTTGACTATTAGAATAATATATTTATAAGAAAAATTGTACTTCTATCAGGTTCTTCAATTGTTTCCAATTACAAATGAAATTCTTGTCTTTCAATTATTGTAAATTTAATCTTTTGATTATTGATTTAATTATAAATCTAACTCCTGTATTTTAATTGTTGTAAATTTAGTTTTAGTCTTTTAACTAGACTCGTTACACTAATTTAGATGTAGGTTTATAGATATATAAACTATATTTATAACCAAATTAACAATTTATATGATTAAATAGTTGAAAAATGCCAAAGACCTTGTGGTCTAGTGGCACTTGGTGTCCCAGAAAACACTCTCACATGGATGATGGGAGTGGGTTTGAGCCTCAGTGGAGGCAACTGTCCTTTATAGTAATTATATTTATATTTTTTGAATACTAGTGACTTTGTTACAATGTAGTATCTGTTCATATCTACTTTCTCAATTAAATGAAGTAGCTACCTTCTACTAGTGACTTTGTTACAATGTAGTATCTGTTCATATCTACTTTCTCAATTAAATGAAGTAGCTACCTTCTCAACCAAATGAAGCCAATACCACCTCCACTAAGGCTCGAACGCACCTCTCCCATGTGGAGTGCAACCGGATGCTACTAGACCACGAGGTTTTTGGCATAATTTTAATATATACAAACACTTTTATATATATATATATATATTATACTGATTTAATTTTATTTTAATTAATAAATTATTTATTTGTTTTTATTTTAATTTCTATTTTTCTTACTACCAAACAAAATGACTCATTCTATTTAAATTCATTACATATCCAAGTATTTAATTCTCATTACCATTTCTATTCGAATATTCGAACCAAACCCATCCAAAAATTAAATTTGTACGTCGGTAATAAGTGAGCCAAGAATTGCCTAAATTGCAACATGAATGGTAATTATCATAAGAAGAAGAGCAAAAAGACAGAATGTCGAAAACAAATGTCCAGATCAGCCATACCCAACAAATACTCACTTGTGTGGCCATCATTCCTCTTTAGCCAATCCACAAGATTTCCCTCCCATTTCATTATCCCCAACACAACACAACACTGCTTATATAACTCTAACGCACCCCTCCCATTCTTTCCTCCCCAAAGCCAAGTTGTGAGTTATCTCAGTCAGTCTTCCAGTGATCATAGCCGCTTCAGGAAAATGGCTGCCACTGTCTCCACCATTGGAGCTGTCAACAAGTCATTGGTACTGTGTTTCTGTCGCCCCCTTGGGTCAACATACATACATGTTTATTCTACTTTTCTCTGCATTTGTTGTTTTCTTTTATCTTTGCTCTCTGCTTTTATCATCATCGTAGATGCCAACTTTCTATGGTTACGGAGTAATTCTGGTTTGTTTCCGTGTTTGTTGTTCCTGTGATCCTGTCTCTGAGACTTTCATCAATTTTGCACAACAGATGTCAAATTCCTTGCCTTAGCTTGCCTTCTCAGTTGGTAGATGTTACTTGGTATTTTACAAACCTAGCTAACTATGGCAAGCCTTAATGATATTATGGATATTATTAGTTCAAAATCCACAATAGAAGTTCATTTTCTGTACAAGTAGCAATAAATTATATCTTGGAGGGGTGAATGGCCAAGTCCAGCACCCCGGTGGCTAGGAAACTGTTGGGCGGAGGCCTGACCGGCTAAGTCTAGCCCATGCCTCTCGAAAATATGGCAGTATAAGGAAATAAAGTTGCGTGTTTGCTATTAGCTAGCTATACTTTTGGCGTGGTGATAGGCCAAATTCAGCATCCAGTGTCTAGGGGATTGTTGGGCGGAGGCCTAAAAGGCCAAGACCATGCACCCTGCATCTTTTGAAAATGCGGCAGTACAAGGAAAAAAAATTGTTTCTTCGCTACTAGCTATAGTTTTTGGTGTAATAAGTATTTGATCTCAACACTCCTAATGAATATCTTACCCAGTAAGATAAGACAGGAAATTAGATGTGATTATTTTGGTTAGTATGTATAATGCTAGCTATTTTAATTACTTGGTTGCTAGCTAGAATTTGAATGTTTTGATTTTATTGCAAATTGGAAGAGGAATCAAAGTTGTATAGTAGCTTTTTATGGTTCTGAATAAAAAGAGAATCTGATATTGCAGTTGAGTTTGAACAATGGCAGCGTTGGGAGTTCAGTTCCCAGCAGTGGTTTCTTCGGGAAGGGCTTAAAGAAAACCGGTGGGCACAGAGTTGCAATGCCCAAGATCTCAAACAGCAGGCAAATGAGGGTTGCAGCCGAGGCGCCCGAGGCAGCTGAGCCCGAGATTGATGAGCAGAAACAGACCAATCAGGACAGGTGGAAGGGGCTTGTAGAGGACATCTCTGATGACCAGCAGGATATCACCAGGGGAAAGGGACTGGTTGACACTCTCTTCCAGGCTCCTATGGGTACTGGCACTCACCACGCTGTCCTTAGCTCATATGAATACATCAGCCAGGGCCTTCGCGAGTAAGTTCTCCATATCGTACTTGTTAATTAATTACTGTTTGGAATTTTGATTTAAGTAGAAAATGACATTACTGTTTGGGATTTTGATTTAACAGCAATTCACTAGTTTAAGTGGAAAATGACATTACTGTTTGGGATTTTGATTTCAGATACAATATTGATAACACATTGGATGGATTTTACATTGCCCCAGCTTTCATGGACAAGCTTGTTGTCCATATCACCAAGAACTTCTTGAAACTGCCCAACATTAAGGTTAATTATATTTGTGTGTATAGAAAGACGGCTCATTATTGATTATATACTGTTCTTGACTACTATACGTAAAACAATTATAGTTAATGGTTTTGATCGAGAAACCTTGAGTTCCTTTTGTAGATTCCTCTCATCTTGGGTGTTTGGGGAGGCAAAGGTCAAGGGAAGTCTTTCCAGTGTGAGCTTGTGTTCCGGAAAATGGGAATCAAGTGAGTACTAGCTAGCTAGCTGCTTCACCTCATTTAATTTAGGGAAAAGTGTCAAATACACTCTTGAATTTTATATGAAAGTCAATTAGTCCTCTAAAATTTTGAAAGTTACAATTACACACATTAACTCAGCCAAACACCTTGGGCATGTAGTGTGCTTAGGTTGAGAAAGTATACATAAACAGATACTACAATGTAATAAAGTCAGTAGTGATAAAAACATTAGTTTAGTGCATCAAGGCCCAAAAACCAGTTAGTGACCTGCCGTAGTAGGTCACTAGTGCAAGGACGGAGCTCTAGCAACCTTCGGACTACCTCAGAAGGAAACCGACGACTGCCCAATCAGCAGGTTGTCAAAAAAGGCAACCAAATTAGTCGTTATCTCCGTCGACTAAAGAGGGCCACCAAATTGGTTGCCTTATCCGTCGTTGTAGATAGCAACCAAACTAGTTGCCATCTTCGTTCTAGAGAAGGTGACAAAAACGGTCGGAGAAGGTGACCAGTTGGTCACCATCTCCATCGACTAAAGAAGGCGACCAAAATGGACCGAGAAGGAGACCAGTTAGTCACCATCTCCGCCGACAGGAGAAGCCAACTCCGTCGCTTTTTGCACGCTAGCATGCCAATTTATATTGGTTGTTGTTGAAAATTGTCAGCCCAATTATGATGAGTGCTGGAGAACTGGAAAGTGGGAATGCTGGTGAGCCAGCAAAGTTGATTAGGCAAAGGTACCGTGAGGCAGCAGAAATCATCCGAAAGGGGAACATGTGCGTCCTCTTCATCAATGATCTTGACGCAGGAGCTGGAAGAATGGGTGGGACTACCCAATACACTGTCAACAACCAGATGGTGAATGCCACACTAATGAACATTGCTGATAACCCAACCAATGTCCAGCTCCCCGGCATGTACAACAAGCAGGAGAATGCCCGCGTCCCCATCATAGTCACCGGCAATGACTTCTCCACCCTCTATGCTCCTCTCATCCGTGACGGCCGTATGGAGAAGTTCTACTGGGCACCAACCCGGGAGGACAGAATCGGTGTTTGCAAGGGTATCTTCCGCACTGACGGTGTACCAGATGAGCATGTTGTTAAGCTCGTTGACACCTTCCCAGGACAATCAATTGGTATGTACTAAGCTTTCACATTCAATTCTCATTCCTTTAAACTTCAATTTTAGTTGAGACAAAACTCTTGGCGGAGGCCAGTAACAGGCCAAGTTCCCCGCCCAGTAACTGGTGGCTAGGGAATTGTTTAACGGAGGTCGGTAAAGGGTAAAGTCTAGCATCTGTCCTTGAAAATGTGATGTCAGTATAAGAAAATAAAGTTGGGTCTTTGCTATTTGTTATAGCTTTTGGCATAGTGGTAAACGTTTGATCCCTAACAAGTGGCATCAACAAAAATATATAGTTAAGACTGGTAGGTTGATTGTTGGTCGGAGGCTAGTAAAGGGTCAAATTCAGCACCTTGCCTCTCAAAAATGTGATAGCAGTATAAGAAAATAAAGTTACGCCTTCGTTACTATCTATAACTTTTAGGGTAGTGATGAGCGTTTGATCCTAATAAATGGTATCAGCAAAAACTGTTCAGTAGAGACGGGCAGGTGGATTGTTAGGCGGAGGCTAGTAAAGGGCCAAGTCTAACACCCAACATCTCGAAAATGTGATTGCAATATAAGGAAAAAACTTGCGCATTTGGTACTAGCTATAGGCTATAGCTTTTGGCGTAGTGATAAGCGTTTGATCTAACAAAAACATATGGATAATTGGTTGATTCAATATAATGTTGGTTTTATTTGAATGCTCTGCAGATTTCTTTGGTGCCCTGAGAGCAAGAGTGTACGATGATGAGGTGAGGAAGTTCATTGCATCCATTGGGGTAGATGCAGTGAATGAAAGACTGCTGAACTCTAGGGACGGCCCACCCAAATTCGACCAGCCAAAGATGACAATTGAGAAGCTGCTTCAATATGGATACATGCTTGTACAAGAACAAGAGAATGTTAAGAGAGTTCAATTAGCCGACAAGTACCTCAAAGAGGCTGCCCTTGGAGATGCAAACGAAGATGCAATCAAGAATGGAAACTTCTATGGTAATAATCTATCACCACACCGTTTTGCACTACATTTACATGCATACATTTTAACATCTGTTGTGAAGAGATTGTTTGTTTCTTAAAAGTTGTTTAATTTGTTGGTCGGATAATGCAGGACAAGGAGCCCAGAGTGGTAATCTTAAGGTACCTGAAGGCTGCACTGATCCTCAAGCATCAAACTTTGATCCTACCGCTAGGAGCGATGATGGAACCTGCACGTACCAGGTTTAAGGTTACAACATCTGCAAAATCGTTTGATAGAACCCAAGATGTCAGACTGAAATATTATTCAGCGGACACAAGAGTATAATGTTTTGTATCAATTGTTCATCTATCGATTACTTTTCATAACATTTACTCTCCGGGTGTGGGACCTAAGGGCTAAATATTTCGTCTTTTATGGACAAAAGAGTATATTTGATAAAGATATTTCTTTTTTTTTTTTGGAATTTTTTTTCATAATTCAAGAATCTATGCACCTTTCTACCGTCTTTGGTGGCATGGACAGTTTTATTGCCACGTTTTTATTCAAAAAAAAAAAATTTAAAACAAAGAGAAAAATAAGTGTTGATCTTTTAATTATTCACAAAAAAATTTTTTTTTTAAAATATATTCTCCTTTTGCCATTCCCTATTTAGGAAATAAGGAAACTAATTTCCCATATATCATTTCCTAATTTGTTTTTTGCCGTGTGTTTTATGCATGCATGAAGAGCCTATAAATAGGCAAATAAAGTAATAAACACATGGCAATTTTTTTTTTTTCAATAAAAAAAAAAAACATGGCAATTTAAGAAGTTAAAATGCCAACTGCATTTGGATAAGAAAATTTCGAACATTTGAAAACAAATTCAAAGGATAAATCAATCTTATCCTCTGAGGAATTGCTACATGGAGTATATTATGTTTAAGACATAATTTTCTTAATTTTGGGCAATTAACTATGCCCCAAATTTGGTCCAATTAGTACGTCCAAATTGGATTTAATGGACTAATTACTTGTAGATACGTATATGTATATATATACATACATGTATATAAACTTCAGTATTTTACTATTTAAATATTTCAGAATTAAATTAATCAGTCAACGAAATTAACTCGTAATTTTGTAAGCTCAATCGCGATAAAATCACCTCACGATTATAAATTCTTATCCATCATCCAACATTAAATGTGATTATTTTATATACTAGTCCACAACTCCGAATAATCACACGAGCGTTAAATCGCATGCACATAATTAATAAATATTAGTTTCTCTATAAATTTTCCAACATTATGTCACTTCTCCCACCTATAAATACATACTATATTCTTTAGGGAGACCATTTGATGATTAATAATACTTAAGATTTTTGTCTTTCTCTCTTTGAAAATTTATCATGAGCTAATTTACTTGCCTAGCTTCGCTTCACTCATGATCTCTAGAGGGATTAGTGGAAACCTCCCATCCATTGGTGTTGTTGAGGCATGTTCTCACACCTTCCTCACGTAATCTATATTTCTTCTAATTCGTGCGAGGTAAGCTGGGTGATGTGAGTTTAGTATGAGTGTGTGGAAAGCAAGACTTCAATATAAGATTATCATCTTCGATAAGTAGTGTGTGGTAAAAAGTAAAAATCATGCTAAGCACTAGCTATGTAAGTCATAAAGAAGCTAGCACAATTGTAAATTAAATAATACTCTATGTCCTTTCTTATCTGTCCTATTCACTATTCATAGTCAAACTAATTCTTTCGTCTTTGTTTATTGTCTTTAGTATTTTTTTTACTTATTTTAAAATTTGATTTTTTGTTTATTGTCTTTAGCCCCACAAGTGACGATTCCCCCTCGGCCAGCTCCTGTGCCTCTCTGAGCGAACGTGGGTGGACCTGGACCGTTAAACGGACAGAGAAAGACCCCGTAACTTTACCAAAAAAAAAAGTATAGTTTCTAAATATATAAATTTTGTACACTAATGTTAAACTTAATATTATAAAATAACTATAGTCAAGCCTCGTTACCTAAACTAACCACATAAAATGGGCTGGAGGGAGAAATACGTAGAATAAAGAAAGCCAAAGACCTTGTGGTCTAGTGGCACCAAGTGTCCTGGTTTACACTCCTACATGGATGATGGGAGTGAGTTCGAGCCTCAGTGGAGACAATTGTTAACTCTTTGTGCTTCAGTAGGTTGATAAAGTAGCTAGGGCTGTGCAGAACCCGACCAAACCGAACAACCCGACCGACCCGACGACCGCTAATTCGTCATCCGTGGAGAACCGAACCCGAACTAGCTAAACCGAACCGATGTGCGAGGCTGTGCGGTTTTAATGAATTCGGTTTGGGTGGCAGTAATGCCACCCGAACTGTCCGAATATCCGATGTAGCACTGGGGTTCGCATTCAGCACATATATACGATGTCGTATGATCCTAGTATATATATTGCGAAGATTCCAGATCTGCTCATTTGCGCAGTCACACTTCTTCAGTCTTGACCTAGAGAATTCTCTCGTTCTCTCGACCTCTCTCAATCTCTCTTCTCTGAGTTCTCTCTTTGTCCTTTGAGAGTTGAAACTCTTCTCTGTCTTAGATTACTGTCTCCTCTCTCGTAGTCTCGTTGTCTCTTCTACAGTTCTACAATTTGTAAGTTCTAAGAGAGTTAGAGAATTAGAGACTTGTAAGTCTCCGGTGGAAGCCCTAGTCCGATAGTCCCTGAATCGGTGAGACGCAGAGACGGACAGACGGTGACCTGTGGACTCGGGAGGGTTGCAGTTTGCTTGCTAGGAATCGAAGGCCCTCTGTTCTCGGGGGATTATTGCTGAGAAACAAGGTAACGCCTAAACCCTAATTTATTTTCGTTATTCTCTGATTCTGTGTCCTGTGTTGTGACTCATGTGAATCTGTGATAGTGTTGTGACCCTAATTTCAAGCTCTTTGATTTAGGGTTTTGAATTTTGATATTGATATACTCTGATTTTGTGAAATTATTCGCCTAATTTCTAGCAATCTAGTGTATTATTTTCCAGTATGGTGGAAGCCCGAAGCCCTATCCCCTATTCCCCTAAGTCACTAAGTGTTTTGAATAAATGATGAGCATTATATTTTTTTAAAGTAAGACTGTGTTCTTATTGTACTTGAAATCTTGAATGCCTGATTAATGATTATGGATTTCTTTGTGTTATTGTGCTTACTGAAAGTCTGAAATCCATTTAAAATCTTGAATGCCTGAAATCTGAATGTTTGTTTTGGTGGAAGCCATAGCCCCTAACTGGGATTAGTGGGATGTGAAATCCATATAAATGATGAGCATCAAAAAGTATTTGCATACTTTGCTTGAATGCCTGATTATGGATTTCTTTGTGATTTGTAAATTGTAACTTGCAAGTGTGAAACTGTGCAAGTTGCCAAGTTTATGGATAGATGACCCTTAAATTGCTTGTGTTCTTGTGGAATCTGCAATTCTGCATTTCTGCATACATGATGAAATGTGCAATTTCTGAACTATGTTTAATTGTTTTTTAATGATGAAATGCTCTAGATTTTGAATTGAGATCCCTAATACTTTCCTACTATATGTTATAGATGGAAAGTGTTTGTGGGTCTGGAAGTCAACCTCCCTTTCAAAGTGTGGAACATGATATGGGAGCAGAAGCTGTAGAGAAAGATACATCTCAGCAGCCTTTGCCTCCATCTGTTCCTAAAAAAAGAAAAGAGGTTGAAACCAGATCTCCTATTTGGGATCACTTTGAAAAAATCAAGAACAAAGATAACATTGTTGTCTCAACAGTGTGCATATACTGTAAAAAGTCTTACAAATCTGAGTCCAAAAGACATGGGACTTTTTCTTTGAGAAATCACATTATGAGTTGCCTAAAAAATCCTCACTCTAAGGATACTAGGCAATCTCTACTCACATTCTCTCCTGCCCCTAGTTCTGGTTTAACTGAGTCTGAAGGTGCAGAAGGGGTTTTAGGAACCTGGGTTTTTGATCAGGAGTTGATTAGGAGAGCTCTTTGTGAAATGATTATTGTTGATGAGCTACCTTTTAGGTTTGTGGAGGGTCAAGGTTTTAGGAAATTTATTCTTGTTTGTTGTCCTATGTTCAAAATTCCTTCTAGATAGACAATAAGTAGAGATATTCTGAAAATTTATTCTGATGAGAGGGTTAATTTGAAGAATTTCTTTAGGACTAGCTGCCAAAGGGTTAGTATCACTACTGATACTTGGACTTCTGTACAAAGAATCAACTACATGTGCATAACTGCACATTTCATAGATAATGAGTAGAAGCTACAAAAAAATAATTTCCTTTATCCCTATTTCTTCACATAAGGGGGAATACATAGCTAAGGCACTGGAAAGTTGCCTACTAGAGTGGGGGTTGAAGTCAGTTTTTTTCTGTCACGGTTGATAATGCTTCTAGCAATGATACTGCCATAGGATTTTTAAAAAAGAAAATGCTGTATTGGGGTTCTACTGCAGTAAGGTGTAAGTATTTGCATATACGATGCATTGCTCACATCCTTAATCTGGTTGTGCAAGATGGATTAAAGGAATCTGATGATTTTGTTAATAAAGTAAGGGATTGTGTTAGGTATATGAGAAATTCTCCTGCTAGGCTCCAAAAATTTAGAGAGCTTGCTGACTTAATTGGGGTGGAAGCCAAAAACTCTTTGGTTCTTGATGTACCTACAAGGTGGAATTCCACATATTTGATGCTGCATACTGCTTTGCTGTATCAAAAGGTTTTTGAAGTGTATGAAGATCATGACCCTTCCTTCAAATCTGATTTGGGTGGGAATGTTCCTAATTTCTTGGATTGGGATGCAGTAGAAGGGTTGGTGAAAATTCTGAAATCATTTTATGA
>CM008335.1:16807785-16818714 GCA_002525835.2 Ipomoea batatas | reverse complement strand
TTATTACTATTACTATTACTATTATTATTACTATTACTATTATTATTATTACTATTACTATTACTATTACTATTACTATTACTATTATTATTCACAACCAACATCAATTTAATTGTTATATCTAAATGCAAGAAACTCGGGTTCAATTATTAGTGTGTGATAATGACATTGGAAGTATGATATCACTTTACAAACCAACAAATGGTACATCATCTCAAATGTTATTGTCAAACCTGTCCGGAAAAATTATAAAGTAGTTGATCACAAATACAATCACCATGGATTTTAAATGGTCGGATTGGTGTCCAAACAAATGACAATGAAGACATGCCATTTGCTCCCATGTAAGTGGTTTATTTGTTTCTACTTACTTTAGTTGTAATTTACCTATTTACAATTTCGTTATGTGTTATTAAAATATATAAGCATCAAGACTGTTTCTTTGATTTTTATTAATTTGACGTTTTTTTTTTCTCTCATTATTATATGACTACTTTAACCAATTAAGAACACTAATTTAAAAATACGCATTGGACATTGGTTTAATCGCGCAACGCGCGTGTGATAACTAGTTAAATTAATATAGCGCAAGACCACCAATCTGGATTCTCTTTTTTCTAAACTATTCAAAGCTAGCTACTTCTTCATGGAAATTTTCTTCAAGCCGTGATTGGATCCAATCCTAGTTTCTGTTGGCGCTCCATTTTAGCTGCTCAAGACCTTCTAATTAAAGGATGGTATTCGTATTGGAGACGGAAATTCCACTAACATTTGCAATCATCCTTGGATTCCCGATACTACTAATCCTTTTGTTACCTCAAATGTTGCAGAACCACAGGTTTTAGAAAGAGTTGTTGAGCTCACTGACCTTGCTAAAAGTGACTGGAACACTCAACTTATGGATGAGAATTTCAATTCTCGTGATGGTGGGCTTATGATGCAAATACTTGTGTCTGTTAATCACCCTGATCAGTGATATTGGAGGAATGATCTAAAGGGGCTTTATTCTGTATGAAATGGGTACAAAAAGCTGGCTGGTGAAGCTTTGCAACCTGACTGATGAAACTTCAAGGCTTGGAACCAACTATGGAAACTAAAAATCCCTCCAAAAATTAGGAATTTCATATGGCGTTGTGTCCGCAACATTCTACCTGTTAGGACAGCCCTCTTACGAAGAAGAGTTGAAGTCTCCTCAGACTACCCCCAAGTCATCAAGACATGGAGTCCATGTCACATTTATTTTTGGATTGTGATTATACTAAACCAGCCTCTCTGGAATGATAGTGGACTTCCTTTGCATATTTCTTAGGATAATTTTGAGGGTTGGCTATCCCATGCCATTAAATCTGATGATGAAGCTCAAGTTAGGGGTATCATTGCTATTATATGGACTTTTTGAAAAAGCAGTAATGATTGTATTTAGAATGATTGATGATGAGTTGTATGTCTTGGTGGTGGGAGCGTGATGGTGGTTAAGATGATAAAACGAGGAAAATACCCCGAGTGTCGTCTCTAAGGAAGGCACAAAGGAATCGGTAAACAAGCGGACTAATCACGAGGGTTGCTAGTGTTTGAAAGCTAGTCCTAAGCAAGTAGGTGTGTGAATCATGCTAAAGGTAAAATAACAAATGCAAGAGAATGAGAAACAATCAAATGAAAGGGGGATTTGAACCAACCTAGCAAGCATGCTCACTCTTGACTTCCTATAGTCCTAGGGTGTGACAACGCTCATAGGATACAAGTGAGACAAGGTCACAAGTGTCAAGGCCAATCTCGTGGACCATGACCTCTCTCCCATACCATAACCTCATTCTCATAAGAGCTAGGCTAGAAGAGGCATTTCATCATACATGTGGTGTGCCTCTTGTCTTCCACTCTCCCTTTTCTCAAAGGTGAGAGGGAAATGTGATTGATGAGGTCTTAGACACTCCCTACTCTCGTAGGTGAGTGTTCTTAACCTAATTCTCTAGTGCAACCGGCCTAGTTGGCATAGAGTCAAAGCATACATCCCAAATCACAATCAAACATCCAACAAGCATAGTTCATCCCTAGGTTTAAGACATTAGAGCTCAAGAGATAACATGCAAGATCAATTGATCCAAATCCTAAAAAGAACTAGCTACTCATATCTAGGAATGAAATCAAAGATGCAATTTAACAATCAAAGCAATTACAATCAAAATCAATCAATCAACTCAACAATTAAGAAAAGAATTACAAGACTAGGAATTGAAATGTTACTTGAATTTGAAGTAGAAATCTTGAATCAATCTTGATCAATACAAACTTGAAGTGTAGAATCTCCTCTAAATCTAGCTAGGTAGCTTGAATTTGGATTGAAATTGAACTTTGGAAATGGAGGGAATTGAGAGCTAAAAACCTAGAGAGAGAATTATTGTAAGATGATCTAAGGTTGAAGTGTGTAAGTCCCATGAAAATTGGCTCATTCTCCCTTTTAAACCTTGCATAACCGCCAAAACTCCTCGACGGACGCCAAGATGGACGCGCGTCTAGAGGCGCGTCCACAGCGTGCCTTGCGTCCAGATTTGAAAACTTCAGAGCGGGAGCTGTTGGACGCCACCTTGGACACGCGTCCAGAGGCGCGTCCAAGGCAGTCTGTTGTTCTGCTGCACAAACTTCAGAGAGTAAAAACTTGGACGCGCGTCCACTGGCGCGTCCAAAGCAGGCTGCTGTGCTGCTGTCTGAACTTCAGAGAGTATGAAATTGGACGCCGGCCTGGACGCGCGTCCACTGGTGCGTCCATGGTCAGCTCTTGGTTCTGATTTCCAGACTTCAAAGAGGGTTATTTTGGACGCAGGCCTGGACGCGCGTCCAGAGGCGCGTCCAAGGCCTAATTTGCCCTTCAACTTCGCTTTGTGAATCCTTCTCCGAAATCTTGCCATTTTCTGCCTTTTTCACTTCGTTTTACCTATAAAAACAATTGACAAAGCGTGGAACGGGGTCCAATGACAATATCAAGCATTCTAATGCAATTAAGGATCAAATCAAACATAAAAGCCATCAAATGTGCACTTAATGATCCACAAATGACCTTATGAAGATGGCATCTTTTGCACTTATCAATTGGTAGTGTTGGTATGATCTTCAGAAGGTAAATAATTCTCCTACCTCTCCCTAGACTGCTCAAGATACTCACGTTATCGATGCTAGTTGGGTTTTTCGAAGGTTGATGCATCGGTCACAGCAAATTTTACCTCTTTTGATGCAGTAATCCGCTCTCACATTGGTTCTTTTCTTGCTACTATTTCTGGTCCTTTGAGACCTGTCAGTGAAGCCCATCTTGCCGAAGATCTTGCCATTTAAGAGGCTCTTCCTTGGTTGAGGGTAAACGGTGGCAGAAAATCTGCATTCGGTCTGATTGTCAACAAGTTTGTCGTATCTTCAATGACTCTTCTCATGACTTGTCGTATAATAGTACTGTGATTGGAGATAGTCATTCTATTTTCTCTAATTTTTAGGCTTTTGCTGACACATCAATACAATAAAGAATGCGCTTTCACTTGATTAATCGGTTTTGGTTCCTTACAAAAAAATAGCACAAAACCCTTGGAATGAAGTATTTGGACTACTGATAAGCTCCCAAGATACCCATTATTTGAGTGCAAACTAGGGTGCTTTATAGCGTTTTCAATATCCTTAAATGATAATTTTATTATGATTTGTGCTTTAAATTCGTTAACCGCACACAAAGCTACCTTTAGCATGATTTGAGACAGTACAGAGGTCCCGGGAGCTATTAGGAACAAAGAACGAGCTTGAGAAGAAAACCGAGCAAGTCTGGAGCTCCGAAGGACCCGGAATGAAGCCTACACGCGTGTTGGTGCGCGTGGCAACATTCCAGTAGCCAACCACGCACGCAACCACGCGTGTGGGAGGCGTGGTTGGGACACTGCGCGAGAATTCTTCTAAGGCGAAATTTCGGAGACTATTTAAGGCCCCTTGATAGAATTTCAGAGAGGGCTTCCGCTTTTCCATTTTTGGAGAGTTCCTCCTTCTTGCAATTTCTATTTTCTTAGTTTTTAGATAGTTAGCTTAGCAATTTCCCCTTGTAAGGAAGACAACAAGCTTGGATTGAAGACACATTTTATTACTAGGTGATATCTACTACATCTTAATCTATTTTATTTTCATTATCTTGTTCTTAGATTGAATTAGCAATTGCTCTTGATTTCTTGAATATGTGTGGCTAGTTTAATCTAGGGTTTGGATTGTGTGAATATATGTTGCTAGTGTGATGATCTTATGTCTTATTTTGGATTTAATTGCTTGGATTGTTGGAATCTCTATTCTTGTCTATTGATTGTTTTTTTTATGATATCTTGTTTGGATTTGGCCAATCTAGATGAGAGATTAAGCTCTTGACTCTTTCATGTCTTTGATTAGAGTTGGGATTGAAAGCTTTGTAACAATCATAGATCCTATGGACTTCTTAAGAATAGTAGGAAAGTGTGTAGCTAAGGTGTTTGATAAAATGTCTCTTAGGACTTTGGTTGCTTAAATGCACTCCTAAGTCCAAAAAGCCCTAGTACACAGAGGTGGAAGAGGACTAAGAAGACACACTCCTGAATAGCTGATGAGTTGTATTTTAGCGGGAAGTGGAAAGAGTGTAGGTGAATAAAACGGGAAGAAGTTCCCGAGTATCGTCTCAAGGAATGGTAGAAAAGGATTTGGTAGACAAGGAATTAGACATAAGAGTTCCTAGGTTTCAAAAGCTAGTCCTATCGAAAAGCTTGTGTAGGTCATTCTAAGAATATCTCAAACACTTAAAACAAAAGGTGTTGTAAACAATTTTAGGAAGGGAGGATTCGGACTAGTCTAACACACATGCAACTCTTGATTTTCTAAGGTACTAGGGGTTTGAAAACGCTCAACGGACTAACAAGAGACAAGGTCACTAACACCACCGCCACTCTCGTGGTCAATGGACTCACTTCTTAGACCATAAAGCCATACTTGTGAACCTTAGGCTAGAAGAGGCATTATGACAAACACGTTATGTGCCTCTTGCCTTCCTACTCCCTTTTCTCAAAGGTGAGACGGAAAAGAGGTTGGTGAGGTCTCAAGCATCCCCTATTCTCATAGTTGAAAGCAAGCTACACTAACTCTCAAGTCCGATTGGCCTAATCGGAGTAGAGATCATACAAACATCCCAACCACTATCAAGATATCCAAAAAGCATCAATCTACCCTAGATTTAAGACATAAGAGCTCAAGAACAACATGCATGTTCAACTAGTCCTAATCCCTAGGTATCTAGCCACACATATCTAAACTAGGCATTATCAAAGCATTTAACAAATCTAAGCTATAAGGATTGAAAGCAACACAATTCAACTCACAAATCAATCAACAAAACAATTCAATTCAAAGCACAACTCAAATCAACAAAACAAATCACAAAATAGAAATTGAAGAACAAGAGAGGAAATTGAAAGATTACTTGATTGCAAATGGAATCCTTCTACTAATCTTGATCAATTGCACGTTGATTTCTACAACCTTCTCCAAATCTAGCTACTAGGAATGAAATGTGAATGGAATTGAAGTGGAATTGGGAGAGAATTTCAACCTAATTCTAGAGAGAGAAATTTTAGGCTAGACTAATCTGGAAAAATGAATGGGATTCCCTTGAAAAATGCCCCAATTCCCTATTTAAATCGCGCCAACCTCCAAATTGCTACGTTGTGGACGCCCGACTGGATGCGCGTCCAGCGGGATTCTATGCGTGGCTACGAAACTTCGGGCGAGATCTTGGAATCGGACGCGGGAGTCCGACCCGCGTCCGCTGTGCGTCCTAAGCAGACATTTGCAACTTCAGAGAGCGATTTTCCGAACGCGGGGCGTCCGGGTGCGTCCATCAAGCGTCCGCAAAGGGGCTACTTCGAACCCTGATAATCTGCGACGTGGACGCCTGGACGGACGCGCGTCCAATGCGCGTCCGGGCCCTTCCTTTGCTTCAAATTTTGGCTCGTGAATCATTCTTTGAAATCCATGCCTTTTTCACCTCTTTGCACAACGTTTTTACCTACAAAATGATCAAACATGTGTGGACTAGGGTCCAATGGCACTTACAAGCATTTTAACGCAATTAAAGCTCAAATCAATCACAAAAGCTAGCAAGTACGCGCAATGTGACCCGAGAACGACCCTATAAATGTAGCATCTTTTGCACTTATCAATAGCCAACATCTTTGCTTAGTTTATCCATTGCATTAGACACACTAGGATGCAACATAGATGAGCACTATCCAATCCCTTATCTTCTTACATTTATTTACTCACATTTGTTTTACTCTCATTCTCACACAAACCTTATGAACCTCCTCACTCTTGAATCATCATTCACCACACTCAAATCCTTAGCATGACTCAATCAAATAAACGCCTGAACACTTAACACACCTCCACATCCATCATTCGAGACCGACACTCAGGGAGTCACCGACTTTCCATTTTATCACATTCACATATCTTTTGACACCTCACCCTATGCATGCAAGTTGTTGTCAACTTCAATGAAATAATAATAACAAAGTGATAAACCTAGGCCCAATGGCTTAGTACACTAGCCCATTGTCTGACTAACTGACTAGCATAGAAGTCAGTTAGGAGTCGCCAACCAACAAGACAGACTGCACTACGGACTAGGTGAAAAAGTCAAAGTGAAGAAATTTGAAGAAGAGGTGCCTTATACTATTCCTAAAGCTGTAGGTCATAGGAAAACAAGTAGACCAGAGTGCTCAACCATCCATTAGTGCACGTGTGTCTTGATTGGTGCTAAGATTTCTTACCAAACCATCTTCTATGCAACACATTGCAAGACACACCCAAGGACAACACATTAACCAACCTCATAGCCGACCTCACTCGAATTGAATGTGCTATCCACCGATCAGATCGACCTGGCTATTCGCTACGATCGACCATTCCTAGTGAAAGTTGACTAGATGGTGGAAGATGGCCTTGTTGGTTGGGCGAGGGGTTGACGAAAACACCTTACCCCAAGCTAGTCGCGATTGGCGGGTGCTGGTTTGCAGTGGCAAGTCGTCATTCGCCACACCCTTAGCTAAACCAAGGGTCGGTGTTGGGGGTGCCAACTGGCAAACCACCTTCGCATTCCTTGGTATTTTTCTAGCGTTTACTCTAGCCGTGCTACCAACACACACCCTTAGACCGTTTCCATACTTGCCAAACACACCCTTACCTTTAAAGCTCATATGTAGCCACCCTCAGCAGTAAGCTGCAATTAGTTGCGGTTGGCGCGGGTAAGCAACGACTATTTGCATCTATGGCTGGGTGTCGGGACGTTAACGAGCGCCTTTACTTGCGTGACTAACTAAAAAATCACACCAACCGTCTTGTCCACCAAAATTGACTCTATTTTCCTGCACATTTTCCAAAAACTCCTTTAATTATTTTCCTTTCCTAGGCTTTGCGCTATGACACCTAGTACTTTATGTCTTATTGCACTTTGACCCCAAACTTTTTCATCAATTTTGTACTCCATCATTCTAGTATTTACACCTCAGGTCCATAACTCTACTTCTCAGTCCAATTCACACCGCAACTTTCTTTTCTTCCAATTTAAGTATGTATTAAAAACCTTGCCCATGAGCCCGGCTATTTCCTAGACCAAATTAGGACCCCAAGTCTTCGTCTGTAGTACCATGCCCACAGCTCCATGATGAGTACTACTACTACTAATAATAATAATAACAATAATAATAATAATAATAATAATAATAATAATAATAAGTTATTTAAAAAGTAACATATTACTCCAAAACATCAATGCATAAGAGATCGATAGTTATTTTCTCAAAAAAAAAAAGAGATCGATAGTTATAAATGTCTATTTTTTTTTTTGGGTGACAAGAAAAATTCATAGCGATCTTATTGTTACTAATTAAGGTAATAGTCCAACTAACTTGGTTGGCTTTCACATATAATACAACTCTGTTGTTTGGTTGAAATTAGAATCGTAAGAAATAATGAGTATAACGACTAAAATATCTTTACACAACGATAATGATAATAATAATAATAAGGACAAAATTGTCCAACCATTTTATACTTTCTTTACAATTCCATAGAAAACAAAATACCACCCTTTCCCAAAAAAATACTTTCCTTAAAACTAAGAAAATTGTTTCCCTGGATTTTTTTTTTTTCCATAAACCAAACGTACTCCTAGTTTATGAGTAAACTACATTAGACCCACTTTACTACTTTTCCAAAAGAAGGTCGTCTATTCGCAATAAAGCAAAAGAATGACTTAATTGTTTTTCCAAGTGCGTTATGCTTTTTCTGCCTTTGTTCGAACGGCAATTGTGTACCCATTTAACAATATTCGTCCGATGCATACGTCTCTGCCCCACTAGCATAGATAAATACCATGAATTTGCCAAGAATTAGGCAGCAACCCAACTAGTCTTTTGCCATGTTTGTCCCCTGGCTACTGATCTCTGCTACTCTGTTAGGCTTCGTGGCCGCCGACAATGGTGGATTCACTTACAACGGGTTCCACTCGGCCAATCTGAGCCTAGACGGATCAGCAGAGATTACCCCTAATGGCCTATTGAAGCTAACAAAAGCCACTCGCTTGCTACAAGGCCACGCCTTCTATCCTTTCCCGATAGATTTCAAGACTTCCCCCAATGACTCTGTTCTCTCTTTCTCCACCAACTTTGTGTTCGCTATTGTGCCCGAGGGTCCCATGTTGAATGGCCATGGCATCACGTTTGCCATCACGCCGGCGAGAGGCGTTCCCGGAGCACGGCCGAGCATATATCTCGGCCTGTTTAATGACTCCAACAATGGTAACGATACCAATCACGTCGTGGCGGTGGAGTTCGATACTCTCCAGAGTATCGAATTCAACGACATTGATGATAACCATGTAGGGATCGACGCCAATGGGCTCATATCTTTGGTGTCCAAATCCGCGAGCTATTATGACGGCAAAAGTGATTCTTTTCGGAATTTGAGTCTTGTGAGTGGAAAACCAACCAAAGTTTGGATAGAGTATGATGGGAAGGCTAAACAAATGGATGTCACAATTGCTCCCCTGAATTCTGCCAAGCCAAACCGGCCGATTTTATCTTTGCGCCGTGACCTTTCAACGGTCCTACACGAGACCATGTTTATTGGTTTCACATCCTCCACGGGGGCGCCGGCGATATCAACGCATTATATTCTGGGCTGGAGTTTCACCATGAACGGCAGCGCTCAAGAAATTGACATATCTAAGCTTCCCAGGCTTCCCCGCGTTGGGCCTAAGAAGAAATCTAGCCTTCTGGTGATTGGTATGCCTATCATTTTCACAGTTTCAGTAATGATAGCTGTTTTGGGATTGGCTTATTGTGCATTGAGGAAAAGGATGTTCAAAGAGTTGCTTGAGGACTGGGAGCTCGAGTATGGGCCTCATAGGTTCAAGTACAAAGAATTGTACACCGCAACCAATGGGTTTTCAGAGAAGGAGGTTTTGGGTGCAGGGGGGTTTGGTAGAGTCTACAAAGGAACACTGCAAAGCTCAAGAAGAGAGATTGCTGTAAAGAAAGTTTTTCATGAAACAAGGAATGGGTTGAGGGCTTTCATTACTGAAGTTGTTAGTTTGGGGCAACTTTGTCATAGGAATTTAGTTCCTCTTCTGGGCTATTGTAGGCGTAAAGGGGAGTTGCTGTTGGTTTATGAGTACATGTCAAATGGAAGTCTAGACAAGTATTTGTACGGCGAACCGAAATGTTCCCTGCCCTGGAGGCAAAGATTTCAAGTGATCAAAGGGGTGGCATCAGCCCTGGTTTATCTTCATGAAGAGTGGGAGCAGTTAGTGGTTCATCGGGATATAAAGGCCAGTAATGTGTTGTTAGATAGTGAATGGAACGGAAGGCTAGGAGATTTCGGGTTAGCGAAATTGTATGACCATGGAACAGATCCTCAAACTACACATATAGTCGGAACTCTGGGGTACCTTGCCCCAGAACACATTAGAACCGGCAAGGGCACAACGTACACGGATGTTTTCGCCTTCGGGGCATTCTTACTCGAAGTTGCATGTGGGAGAAGGCCTATAGAGCCGAAAGGGCCGAATGAGAATTTTGTTTTGGTGGAATGGGTATTCTCTTGTTGGAACAAAGGTGAAATTCTAAGTGTTGTTGATCCTAAGCTGAAGATGGATTATGTTGCTGAAGAAGCTGAGTTGGTTTTAAAGCTTGGGCTATTGTGTTCTCTATTGGAGCCAACATTTAGGCCGAGCATGCGACAAGTTGTGTTGTACTTGGAAGGGTCTATGGCTCCACCGGAGTTATCAGCCCTCAATCTCTCCACGGCAGGACTAACCATTCCTCAAAATAGCGGCTTTGATGGTTTTGTTGGGTCATCAGCTTCATTTTCTGGGTGCAAGTCATGCTCATATTGTACCTCAGTTGAAAACTCTGTTCTCTCTGGAGGTCGATGATTTGATAGAGTTGTAAACTTTTTTGCTTGTTAGTCTAAAGTCTTGTGGTGTATTTGATATTTTGATGCAATCATTATACATCAATCATTGTCCACTTTACAATGTATGATATTAACAATGTATTAATACAACTAGTTGGGCTATAATTTGTTTTTTTTTGGAATTTTCGCACTTTTGGTCCCACGACTATAGTGGCACTATCAGGAATGCTCCACAACTTTCAAACCTTGTAAAATAGGTCCACGACTATCATTTTTATTGCAGAATTGGTCCTTCCGGCTCATTTTCCGTCAATTTGTGATCGGAGAAAATATTACCCATTTCAAGCAGTGTTAAAAATGACATTTCCATACGTTATCCACTACCTAATGCGAAATTAAAAAAAAAAAAAAAAAAAAAAAAAAAAAAAAAAAAAAACAAAAAAAAAAAAAAAAAAAAAACAAAAAAAAAAA
>CM008335.1:16783658-16804527 GCA_002525835.2 Ipomoea batatas | reverse complement strand
CAAGTACCTTTTCAACTCCTCGAAGGCGGCTTGGCACTTTTTTCGTCTACTTGAACCCTTCCTGCTCTCTTACAACTTTTGAAAAATGACAACGGTTGCTTGACGAACTTTGCAAGAAACCGATTGAGAGTCGCTAGGCACCTGGTCAGTAATTGAACTCTAACAAAGTAGTTGGAGGTTGCATATCAAAGATTGCTTTGTCCTTCTCTCGGTTGGGCTTGATCCCTTGTTGAGTAACCATGTACCTCGAAAACATTACCCCTTTTACTTGGAAATCACACTTCTTGAGGTTCAATCTAAGGTTGAACCTCATTAGCTCGAAACATGCCCTCAAATCCATTGTGTGCTAGGTCTCTTCCTTACTTTTGACCAACAAGTCATCTACATACACTTCCATGTTCTTTCTAAGGAGCTCCCCAAACAATCTGGCTACCATTCACGTGAAAGTTGCACCCCGAGTTCTTAATGTTTAACGACATTACCTTGTATGTAGTAATATACTCTTTCTGAGGTGATGAAGGTTGTTTTCTCCTCATCCACTTTCTCCATGAAGATTTGGTGATATCCTCGAAAAGCATCTATGAAACTTAGTAGGGCACACCCGACCATCTGGTCGACTAGTAGGCAGATTATGCTATTGCAATGGCATTTAGGGATACACAAAGGGGTTATATATACTTCACCACTGAAAGCATTGAACAATAAAAAATATAGAAAGTTGAGCCAAGAGTTTTCTGATGTTGGTTTAATGGCTGGTGATGCTACATGTTCAAGCTGAAGAAGTATCTTGTTTCTCTCACTTTCACTCTAAGCTGGGCATACAAACTTCTATGCTCCAGCTTACCCAGGGTGTTGGAGGATACATGCGGTAAAGAAGAAAAAGAGAAAGGGCACCAAAGTAAATTCACTCTTCCCCCGTGTATATAAGTCTGTCACCCTCTCTGTAATAAACACACAGAAGAGTTTTACTCTCCTTCTTCATTCAATCTGTAACCAGCTTCTATTACTTCAATAATATTGCTTTCTTCTTCACCTTACTGTGCACACAGTGCACAATCCAACAAACCCACCCCATTCCATAGGGGAGTGCAACTGGGTGCTACTAGACCACAAGTTCTTGACAATAATTTGCAATTCTTTTTTTTTTTAAGAAATAATTTGCAATTCTTATTGCAACACATCATTTATAAAAAAAACACAAGCTGAATTTGCAATTGGGAGGTATTTCATCAGTGTTGTCGTGTTGCTGTTAGCCTGATTTTATCCAATAAAACATTACTATTTTTAATTTTAACTTCTAACATCTACCGTTTGTTTTATTTTGCAGGTCGTTGTAACTTGCAAGTAGAATTTCAACAGATGGACTCGTCAGATTTTGTCTTCGAATAGGAATTTCTGATACACGCAAGTAGAAATTCAACTCTTAAATTCTTAAAATACCGGGAATATGACTTTGGAGGACATAAGTCGTTTCTGTCACGCTAGAATCATGGCCCACACCGACTTTAGCCATCAAGACTAACTCCGCTGCGTTTACTTGGCATACTGATTCAATAATTGTAGATAGCTAGTTTTGTGGAGATTTCTTGGACGGTGCAGTCATGTGTCTAAACAATGCCGTAACGTGGGCGGTGGTGATCTCCGCTATTCTACTGAGATTTGCAGCTTCTGAAGATATTGGATTCACCTACAATGGCTTCCGCTCGGCCAATCTCAGCCTAGATGGAATAGCAGAGGTCACATCCAATGGTCTATTGAGGCTAACCAATGATACCCAATTGCAGAAAGGTCGTGCCCTTTATCCCCTCCCTATCAATTTCAAGAATTCACCAAATGGCTCGGCTTTCTCTTTCTCCACTACCTTTGTGTTTGCTATAGTGCCTGCGTATTCCATCTTGGCCGGTCATGGGATGACCTTTGCGATTTCCCCAGCAGGGGGCCTTCCAGGGGCGTTTCCGAGCCCGTTTCTCGGCCTATTCAACCAGACCAACACTGGAAACGCCACCAACCATGTGGTGGCGGTGGAGATAGACACTCTCCAGAACCATGAGTTCAATGATATCGATGGAAACCATGTAGGGATTGATATAAATGGTCTTAATTCCGTTGTGTCAGAGCCAGCAGGGTACTATGAAAGTAATTTTTTTCGTAACTTGAGTCTTGTTAGTGGAAAGCCAACACAAGTTTGGGTTGAATATGATGGCAGGGCTAAGAAGATGAATGTTACCATTGCTCCCCTGAATATTGGTAAACCAAATAGGCCAATTCTGTCTTTGTCCATTGATATTTCAAAGGACTTATATGAAACTGTATCCATTGGCTTCACAGCAGCTACGGGTGCAGTAGTATCCACCCATTACCTTCTGGGTTGGAGCTTCAAAATCAATGGAATAGCTCAACCACTCGACATCTCTCGGCTTCCAAAGCTCCCGCGAATTGGGCCTAAGAGGAAACCGAGAATATTAGTGATTGGGGTGCCTCTGATTTCTATGATTTTGCTAGCAGCAATTGTCTCAGCAGTGGCTTATTGTATACTAAGGAAGAAGAAGTTCTCAGAGTTGTTGGAAGATTGGGAAGTGGAGTATAGACCTCAGAGGTTCAAGTACAAAGAACTCTACATTGCCACCAAGGGGTTTTCAGACAAAGAGGTATTGGGTAGTGGGGGATTTGGTAAAGTATACAGAGGAGTGTTGCCTAAATCTACATCTGAGATTGCTGTTAAGAAAGTGTCTCATCAGTCAATACAGGGGATGAGGGCATTCATTGCTGAAGTTGTTAGTATGGGGAGACTATGTCATAGGAATTTAGTTCCACTTCTTGGCTATTGCAGGCGTAAAGGAGAGTTGTTCTTGGTCTATGAATACATGCTCAATGGAAGTCTAGACAAGTATTTGTATCGACAACCAAATTGGTCGCTCGGTTGGAACCAAAGATTTGGAGTAATCAAAGGTGTAGCATCTGCATTGCTTTATCTACACGAAGAATGGGAACAGGTGGTGGTTCATAGGGACGTAAAGGCTAGTAATGTGTTGTTAGATAGCGAAATGAATGCAAGGTTAGGAGATTTCGGGCTAGCAAGATTGTACGACCATGGAACGGATCCACAAACTACACATGTAGTTGGAACCCTAGGCTACCTCGCACCAGAGCACGTCAAAACAGGCAAGGCCACAACTAGTACTGACGTTTTTGCTTTCGGAGCATTCTTGCTTGAAGTTACGTGTGGCAGAAGGCCCATTGAACCACAAGCGCCAAACGACAATGTCGTTTTGGTCGAATGGGTGTTTTCTTGGTGGAATAGAGGTGAAATTCTGCGTGTTGTTGATCCTACTCTCGGGGAAGATTATGTTGTAGAAGAAGTCGAGTTGGTTTTAAAGCTTGGATTGATGTGCTCTCTATTGGAGCCAACATTTAGGCCAAGCATGCGACAAGTTGTTATGTATTTAGAGGGGTCTATAGCTCCACCGGAACTATCATCTCTTAGTCTCTCCACTGCTGGCTTGACAATTGCTCATGGTCAAGGCTTTGATGATTTTGTTGTGTCACTTTCATCATCATCTGGGATCAAGACGTGCTCACGTTGTTCCTTAAGCACAGACTCCATTCTCTCTGGAGGCCGCTGATTCAAATGAAGATCGAGTATACATGTGTTGAATGATCAGGGATCAATAAAGTCTATTTCCTTAATTGTTGGTTTGTACCTTAAATAATGTCATGCCAGCTATTAATGCAATGGTATTTATCAATGTATTTTTAGTGTTGACGTATTTTGACAAAACTATTTTATCTAGGGTCTGTTTGGAAATCCGAAAAATGATTTTTTTCAGTGTTTGGCAAGACTTGAAAAATTAAAGTCATGAAAAATCAATTATGGTCAAAGCAAAAAAATCACCTTGTTTTTTGGAAAACAACTTACCATTTTTTTTAGGGAAAGTCATTTTACAGGCTTCTTCTCTTCGCTTCTTTGGGATGTTCCCCCTCAGGCATCTTTCCCGACGTTCTTATGTGACCTCGACTTTCCACGGCGTTCTTCCTCGGCGATAATTCGGTCAGCTTTGAAGACAAAATTGGTGACCGTGACGACGGAATCGCCGCCGATCGCCTTCTACCATAGAAGACCAATTGGTCGCCTTTTTCGGCGAATGCGACCAACTGGTCATCTCCCATCGGAGAAGGCGAACAATTGGCCGCCTTCTATGAGATGGGAATGCGACTAACCGGTCGCATTCCAACTCTAATACAAGGCGACCGCCAACGGTTCGGCCATCATCGGTTTTGTCTTTGGGGTTGACCGGATAAAGTTTAGGGTATTTGACCTTTTTATTTTATGCTCATTTTCCGAAAAATGAACCAAACACCCCAAGACAGTTGTTTGGAATGCAACCAAAGTACCAAACACTAGAAATGAAAAAATTTTCTGAAAAATTACTCATTTTGCTACTGGCAAGGGCTAGAGAGATGCTGCGAGAGGGAACAAATCACAGCCGGAACCTCCTGCTGCTGCATCACCTCTGGCCGGAATTGGTTCGGAAAAAACCCGACGATTTCCTCCTTCAAATGCTTTCTATTTATACTGTCCAGCCTCTAACTACTTCTCCCTTAACTTCTACGTTGCCATGCTGAATCAGATGCCCGATCTCCTTTCTCTCTAGGCGTTATTGACTGGCCTATATATGTTGAGTCTCCGCCAAAACAATTATTCTTTTACTAATTAAAACACATTTAAAATCTTAAAATAAATTAGAGCCCGAATTTAACTAGGCTACACTTATTAAACTCCTGCTGACCATGTACTACTAATTAAAACTAAAACTATTATTATTATTATAATACGAATTATTAGTAATATTACAAAAAGAAAATGTAAATACAAAATGCAATAATTTACTAAAATAATGTAGAAAAACATGACTAATTAATGAAAATATTAATCCAACACATCATGAAATAAAGTATAAATATTAAACTCATCACATGCAAATTGTCATTTTGGTCCACTAACTAAAGAGATCCTGTTAATTGCAATTCACGACTTTCAAAACTGTTAATTGGATACCTTGACTATGCAATTTTTATCAATTTTGGTCACGCCGGCCAAATTACCGATCAAATGACGCTTTTGCCCCTTTCATTTCATCTCTTGGTCTCATTTCATCTATTTGATTTGGTTAAATAAATTTGATTGAAATTATTTACGTAGTACAATTTAATTTTTCATAATATTAAATTTTTTATTAATATATAATATTTATATATTTATAAACTACATTGAAAGTATTATTAATAACACATAAAAAACCAAAAAAATACTAAAATAAATACACAAAAATATTAGTTTGACTAATAAAAAGTAAACTACGCAAGTAAAATGCGACAAATGAAATATTTAAATTAACTAGAAATATGATCAATAGAAACATTCGAGGTATATTGGGACACACAAGATTCTAAGTCGACTTTCCATGAAAATTATTTCCTGGTCCTTTTGGTTTGAGCGAGTCAACTTTGAGTAAGACTAATTTATCTCATTGTAATCCTTTACCATCTAAAATTATAAGACATACTTCACCCAGAATACATTTTTAGATCATGACTGTGAACTTTTTCGTAAATTACGCGGACAACTTCTTCTTCTAAGTACAGGTGGTTTATTATGATACTAGTGTTTTACCCGTGCGATGCACGAAAATTTTTTTGTTATTATGAATTTAAATAAAAAAAATTAAAAATACAAATATATTAAAATGTACAATATAATAATATAGTTGAATTTTCATATATTTGGTCAAGTATCTATTATCCACAAAGCTCACGTGTGGGAATCAAACCCGAGTTCTCCTGAAATTCTTTCCCACAAAAAAAGTCCACTTGCCACTTGAGCTACCCATTAGGTTGATTAATATAATCTCTAATCATATACATATTTATATAAATTTATAGAGAAAAATTATATTTTTTTGAAACCAAATCAAACTCGATTGATTAAAATAAGTGAGCAATAGAGTTCGGCGGGACTGAATCCCAATACAACGGTGCCCCCTGAGCGAAGGCCTCTGTAGCAAGTGCATGAGCACCCTGATTTTGAGTTATAGGAATTAAACTAACTGAGCAAGATCGGTGTAAACGGAAACAGATGTTGACCCCCGATTCTTGAGCCAAGATAGAGCCTCCTTACACGACAAGGATTCCGCCATAAGGGGCGAGAAGCATGGTGGTAGAGATGCACTGAAGGCCGCAATGAACTGGAAATCGTTGGTGACCAAAATTGCGCCCACCGTGGTTGTTTTCGTCCGAGGGCAGTAGCTGGCATCGAAGTAGCATCGTGGGAGTCCCTCCGTCGACAGTGGATGATCGACCGCGTCAGGGTTTTGCTGTTGTGGAGTCTGGGCCGCATGCGGAGCTGCTACCACGACCGAGGATTGTTGTTGCGGAGCCTGGACTGCGTGAATCTGTCTCCATGCAACAGCCGAAGCACTGGCCATCCACCACACACGTCCTGGAGCTGGTAGATAGGCATCCCACACGGCATGGTTCCTTGCCCTCCATATGTGATACAACACAGCTACAAGAACAAACATATTCTCCTTGGTAAGCATGGTCATGGCATTTTGGAACCACACAACAAAGTCATCTTCAATCACACTTGGAACATGCAATATAATGAAGATTCATTCCAAACTAGCCTTGAATAATCACACAAAACTAGAGAGTGCATAACATCCTCATTCAAAATCCCACACATATGGCATGTTGGGTCTACCTCTACCCTCTTATAATTAAATTGGTAGTGGTGGGAAGGACATTAGGTAGAGCTTTCCAAATAAACATTTTCCATTTAGCTGGGCATTTAATCTTCCAGAGATGTAACCAATTATCAAAAGCCCCAGGGGAACTCACAACATCCCCAACCACACATCTATAACCTTCTTTCACCGTATAACATCCTTATAGAGAAAAATTATATAATTAAATTGAATTATTCCTAATCTTATTTCATATATTATTAATTCTAACAATATGAATAATAACGAAAATTATACTTAGAAATTAAAAAAATGTAAATTTTAAATTTTGTATATGTGATTTTAAACTCTAAGCATACGCATTTTCTTATATAATTATGTAATACAGTGTATATACAAATAATATTTATTAATATGTATATATGCAAATTCTATAATATAATTTTTGCAATTATAATTTATATTGATGTATTATAACTAAAATAATTAAATTTAGAAATTAAAAAATAGCATTTTAATTTTGTATGATAAATATAATGCATAAGTATATGAATGTATGCATTTTTAAAAATATAAATATTTATGAATACACATTTTGTTAATTTTATAATTTTATTTTTAATTATATTTTATATTTTATTAATTATAATTAAGAAAATTACATTTACAAATTAAAAGAATTCAATTTTTAAATTTATATGGATTAATGTAGTCCCTAACTATATTACATATTTAGACAAGTTTTTAAATATTTTTGAATTTTTAATTAAGAGTATGCGTTTAGACATATTTTAAAATTATTTTTTAATAAGTAACCATTGTAGTAATTAACGTGTATAATTATGCCAGTAATCACAATTCTATAAAAAAAAATGAGTATATATTTTCATATTGTACAAAATACTATAAATATAATATTTTTTTGAAAACCAAATGATGAATTATATTAATGCAAAAGCGTAGAAATAGCATCAGGGGGGACTAAGTCCCAGTACATGTTCTCAAAAAGTTTAAAAGCCGTACAGGCATCCATAGCATACCCAACGTAAGACCGGAACGATGATTGCGGTGCCGCCAGGCCTGAACGAAGCTGCGAACAATCTGTTAGTATTGTACAAAATACTATAAATGTAATATATGTCTACATAAATGGATAAAAAGAGAAATTGATAATTTTTATATTATATAGATATTGATAAATATTATATAAGTTTTTTTCCTTGCATGAAAAATAATTCTTATTTTAAAATTTTACATTGATATCTGAGTTTTGTTTCAAAATCTACTTTGGTAATATTTTAAACTGAGTAACACTTGTGTGAGGCCGTCTTACGGGTCTTAATCCATAAGACGGGTCAGATCTTTGATTAATATGTCGGATCTTTGATCTCGTTAATTAAAGATTGAACCTGTCTCACGAATTGAGACCATGAGACGGCCACACACAAGTTTTTGCCTTAAACTTTTATTTGTTATCATAAATAGTAATACATGTCTGGAAACCATTTAGTTTTGTTTCTAAATATTTTCCAACCCGTAAATGTAGCACAATCAAAACATCTCTATCTCATCATTTAAATAATAGGTCAACAATATACGTTGTAGTTCAATATTTGTAGATCTATGATATGTTTTTAACTAATTTATTGAAAGTTTATTTCTTTTAGTTCTATTATCTCCTATTCTTCTTCATTTTAAATTGATAGATCTCGATATGATGCATCATTCTTAAATATGCGAATTTCAATTAATTTAATAAAATTATATTTAAATGTGAGACATTTATCCAATAACATTATATTTTTTCAAACTCCGATTCGCAAACTTAAATTAGTTCAATTAGTTCATTTTTATGTTAGTTTTTCTTTAACTTTGTTATTAACGGAAATTTATTTGTTTTGGGCTTATAGTATTGAAAGAGTAGTTTTCGGTGAGTTGGTGGTGGAATGTAAGTGATTTCAAAAGAATAAAACAAAGAGTCGAGACTCCCCGAGTGTTGGTCTCGAAGGAGGCAATGCGGAAGATTGCTTAGTTTTTAATCGAGGGAATGCATGATGGAATATACGAAGTTGTCAAGGTGCATAAAGTGAACATTGTTTGTTGAAAATGAAACAATTAAAATAAGAGAAAATTATAATTTTTGCCCCTCCATAATATGCCAATTATCAATGTCACCCCTGAATTATTAGTGGTATAAATATTGTCCATCAATTTTTAAAATCGGTACATATATTACCCTTCCCGTAGGGCAATATTTACACCATGGAGGGGCAATATATGTACCGTTTTTGAAAATTGAGGGGCAATATTTGCACCACTAATAATTCAGGGGTGATATTGATAATTGGCATATTATAGAGGAGCATAAATTACAATTTTCCCTTAAAGTAAACAATAGAAAGGTAACAATTGAAATAATCAAGGGAATGAATCATGCTAATTATGATGCCTCATGGTGTGACTTAAGCAAGGGAAGATTGATTCAACTATCTTGGTTTTTCAAGGGTGTGATCTCACAATCCTCTTCCACAAATAGTGTACTAAGGCTTCTCTAGCTTAGGAATACTTGTTAGGTAACCAAAAGCTTGAGAGACATTTTATCGAACACCTAGGCTTCACACCTTTCTACTATTCTACACATGGAATTTCATAGGATCTATGATTGCAAAAGCTTCTTCTTAACTCTAATCAACAATCATGATTAGATCAAGGCCTCAAACTTCCAAGAGATTGGTCAAATCAACTTAGAATCAAACAATAACACAATCAAAGAGCAAGAATAGCTTTCCAAAATAGAATGAATCAATTTCCACAATTAGAATTAAGGATCCACACTAGGCAAGCATAACATCACACAATTTAATCCCTAGAGGAAATTAGCTATTGATATTCATGAATTCAAAATCACAAAACCTAAATCAAAATTAAGAAATGTAAATTGCAATAGGAAATGAAATTAAAACTAGATTAAGAGTAGAATTCACCTAGCAAACATGAATTACGAACTTCAAATCATCCTTGTTCTTTAATCCTTCAACAATTGGAATCTAGATCTAGAATTGCTCTTTCTCTCTCTAAGTGCTCCCTACTAAGAAATGTAAATCTCAAAAAAATGATCCAGCCTCCTAGAAATTTCTAACTGGATCTCTTAAATAGCCTTCCCAACATTGCCCTTTTATTTTTCCTTTCCGCACTCCGGTTCACGCGTGGAGCCCCAGCGTGGATTTGTACTGGAAATGATCCACACGCCGGTTCCACGCGTGGGGTAGTCTTCCGGCCCATCCCGGGACTTCTTCCTTGCTCTGATTGCTCGTTGTGTCCTTATGCTTCGCTCATTAGCTCCCGGGATATATAAAATCATTCTAAAACACCAAAGAAATAACTTTACACGAGATCTACGCATTAGAGCATCAAATGCCATAAGTTATTCACAAAAGGATGCTAATCACTATCAATTCACCCCAATTTAGACCCTATTTCCTAGTCATCTTGGGTGCTTATCAAATATTTAAATAATAACTATAATTTTAGATTTGTAAATTTTTATAATGGTATTTTATAAAATTTGTTTATAGCATTTGTACTACAAAACTTTTAAATTAATGCAATAATACTTATATTTGTTATTAGTAGAATGCTAAAATCATAATAATGATATATTTTACCTTTCACATTTTAAACTTTGAAAACAAACATTATTTTTTTCTTTATTAAACCAACATCATTTATGTAGGAAGAAATTTATATATTGTAGTAATAATATTGTAGTTATTTTTAAAAGTTGGATGAAGTAAACAAATTGACATACAACAAATTTTTTTTTTGGTGAACTTTTGACATGCAGCAATGATTCAATATGTATATATGCATTATAGTCATTATTTATTCTTTTTATCTATATATATATATATATATATATATATATTAATCAAATTAAATTATTTTAATTTTAACAATTTTAATTATAATTCAAAAAAAATTGAAATTAAAATAATCTATAATACAAAAATACTAAATTGAATAGAAGATTTCAATTTTTATCTTATTAGAATAAATTAAATTAGACATATCTATTTTGATTTTGATTTTTTTTTATTTTAATAGAATATATATTTTTCTTTTTTCTTTTTTATAAATTCCATTACCATTAAATTACCATATTATTATTTAATGACTTTAAAAAGGATAGAGATCTATATATATATATAGAAATATAATTAAGGAAAATAGAATTAAAAATAATAATTAGATTTTTTTTATTTTGCACCAAAGTTTACTTTTATGTGTATGCAAAGTTTCAAAAAGAATTATTTCAATTGTCATACGTAATTAGGTTGATTTAATATAATTTTATGTTAATTTAATATATTAAAATAAAAATATCAATATAGGTGTTATTTAAAAAATTTTAATTAGAACTTTTTATTAATGGTATATTTTTATATATTAATTTTATTTGTATATAAAAAAAAAACTGAACTTAAGTTAAAAAAGAATATACTAAGTATTAGTTTAGTGTACCCTAAAAGTAGACCATGATTCAGGTTATAATAAATATTTAGGTAATTATTACTATAAATTAAATTAACATATATAGCATTTTTGTTATTATAAAAATTGATTGTAATTTTAAATTTCAAAACGGAAGTATTTTCTTAGGATGGATGGGAAAACAACACTTCTGTTTTAATATATATTATTATGTAAGTCTATGCTAATTTTAATTATATGTTGCAATAGTATTGTAAAAAATCAATCTACAGCATTTTAAAAATGAACCAATATTATATTGAAAATGAATATAATATAGTGATTTAATATAATTGTATGTTAATTTAATAAATTAAAAATAAATATCAACATAGGTGTTATTTAAAAGTTTTTAATTAGAAATTTTTAATGATATATTTTTTATATATTAATTTTATTTGTATATAAAAAATGAGTTAATACCACAAATGGTCCTCTGACTATTGGGCTAGTACTCCTTTTAGTCCCCGACTTTCAATTCGACCACAAACGGTCCTCTGACTTTCATTTTTACCACAAATAGTCCTCCATTAAAATTTCTGTTAAATAAGTGTTAAATCTAGGGGTATTATCATCAAATTGATATATATAGTGGTCATAAAATAAAAATGTTTATAATTTTTCACCAAGAAGCATAATTGAAACAATTAACAAATAAATACTCCTAAATAAAAAGACAATACACCTTATTCTCGTAATTATGCGTACAAAATGAAGATTTAATATTAGAGCTATCTGTTTTAATTTAACCAACAGATTAAAATGGAAGAAATTTTTTTCAAAAACCTTGCTTCCATCATTTTCATGGTTGTTCATACATAGCCGATTAATAATTTTCACTCTTCATTTATCAATCAAACATTTTGTTTGGGGCATAACTTAAGCGTTGAATTAATATAATTAATCAAGTACAAATTGTGAACATTAATCATGAATTTTTATTTAATTTGTTCATTTATGTAATTTGTCACATCCATTTTGTTTTTATATTTATTAACTT
Organism: Ipomoea batatas; assembly: GCA_002525835.2. NCBI lineage: Eukaryota > Viridiplantae > Streptophyta > Magnoliopsida > Solanales > Convolvulaceae > Ipomoea > Ipomoea batatas. Next base: position 16,792,254 of record CM008335.1, on the reverse strand, counting down.
AATGATATGTTTATTAATGTTTGAAATTAATTATGTTGTCACATAATTCTCAAAAAGAAGTAATCATAATAATATTAATCAATTTGACGATATTACTCCTAGATTTAATACTTATTTAACAGAAATTTTAACAGATAACTATTTGTGGTAAAAAATGAAAGTCAGAGGACCATTTGTAGTCGAATTGAAAGTCGAGAACTAAAAGGAGTACTAGCCAATAGTCAGAGGACCATTTGTGGTATTAACTCTAAAAAAATTGAACTTAAGTTAGAAAATAATATACGAAGTATTAGTTTAGTATACCTTAAAAATAGACCATGATTCATGGTATAATAAATATTTTAAGTAATCATTATTATAAATTAAATTAACATATAGCATTTTTGTAATTATTTAATTAGGTAAAAATGATTATAATTTCAAATTTCAAAACATAAGTATTTTTTTAAGGTGAGCGGGAAAACAATTTTAATATATAGATATAGATACCATGAATGGGAGTCTGGTAGTCGTACACATAATAATAATTTTTAAAAATACTATAAATGAAATTTCATTGATGATGAGACACATAAAAATATTATATAATTGAATCGACCGAAGTCATCGAACCCGTCCGACACACGCTCTTGGGAGATTAAATTCGAAATAAATTGATGAATGAAGGCGTACTAGTGGACGAAATTTGCTAAAGTCGTTAGGTACCACAGCCACATGACGTGGTCCATGCTTACCGTGAAGGCGCGAACCTAATAGAGTAATAGTAATACAGTACAACAAATGCATTGGCTCCGTTCTTAAATTAAGGTAATCAATGCTCATATATGTCTTCTAAATGTAACTTCCCTGAGTAGTATAAGATGGTAAAAAATTAGTTAACAATTAATTTCTTAAAATATATACATGAAATTGAAAAAAAAAAATCGTAAATAAAAAAAATTGTGATATATATATATATATGGTGAAAATACTCGTGTAAATAAAAATTACAAATTGATCTCAACTGTTAATCTGGAGAATATCAAATTAAAGGCTATAAAGCAAAGAAATCTAATAAAAAAAATAATGTGGCATTTTTATAAATATTTCACTTTGAAAGTGCATCGTGCAAAACTACAAAGTGCATTCGATGAGATATAGAAGCACACTTCACATATCACTGAGTGCTCTTTGTTTATTAGTCATTGAACTTTGTATGTTGGTCCATATACTTCAAAATTTGAAGTGCACTTCATATATCACTGGGTACGTACACTTTTGTTTATTAATCCTTGAACTTTGTAGACTACAGTGTTGACTAGTGTACTTTATAATTTTGGTCGATACAGTTGAAAGTTTAATGTCACCATATTGTTTTTTAAAATTCTCTTACCTTACAATCGTTAATCTTAAGAAGATAACGAATGAGACCAATCCACAATTTTTACCTGGGCGATGGTTCGCATATGATCATATATATATATATATATATATATATATATGCTTGTGTGTGGGTGTGTGTGTAACAAGAGTTAATTACCGATTTGGTCCCTCAACTATTGGGATTTAACCATTTTGGTCCTCGACAATTTTTCTTGCCCATTCTAAGTCCTCGACTTTGAAAAAATTAACCAATTTGGTCCTCCGTTTATTTTGGTGTTAAACAACCGTTAAATCAGGACCAAATTGGTGAAATCTCAATAGTCAAGGGACCATTTCAGTAATTAATTTTGACTGAAATGGTCCCTTGACTATAGTGAAATTACCAATTTGGTCCCGATTTAACGGATATCAAATGGTAAAATAAACGGGAGGACCAAATTGGTTAATTTTTTCAAAGTCGAGGACTTAATTGGACAAGAAAAATTGTCAAGGACCAAAGTGGTGAAATCTCAATAGTCGAGGGACCAAATCAGTAATTAACTCGTGTGTAACAATATAGGGAAGGATATGTGAGAACTACCCCCATACAAAAAGTGAGAATTGATTTGATTCAATAATCTATAGATAAGAAACAGTTGAGGGGCTAGAAAATAAGGAGAAATGGGTGGTGTTCATTTTATAAATAATGTAAATTTAAAAGTTTACAATAATTATAAAATTGACCCACATTAATTTATATTAAAACCCTCAACCATTTATGATTTATGAACCCTGATGTTGGCTATGGTTAATCCTCACATTTTATAGGAAAACATTGCTCCTCCTCTAAACCACCAAAATGCACACCACCCACCATACAAATGAAAAACTACGGAAGCCACAATAAACACAACTACCCGTGTGAGTGATAATTTGTTACATGAAAACTTTATTCCTATTCTAAATCACTCAAAATGTACACAACCGACAGTGCAAATGCACACCTACATAGGACGCCACAGTGCACACTAAAATACACATAGTTGACTACTAGCTAGCCTAGCTTATTTGACCAAGCCTTAGTAAATGATCTTAAATAAATATAGTGAACGATCGTCGGAAAGTAGCGTAGTCGCATTCGGATGACAAGGGCGACCCGGAAAGTAGCGCAGTCGCATTCGGATGACATGGGCGACCGGCGTTGATAACCTTAATGCAAGTCCGATGAAAGTGAATAGTAAGCATAAATACAAGAGAGTGAATAGTAAGCATGGACCACGTGGTCAACGTTTGGCCAAGTTGCAGATGATCCGAATCCTGTTTCATTCATTCATAGAAAAAATGTCAAATAAAAACCATGTGCAATTGAACCATAGCAAATAGTATTATTTACAGGCTATTTTTAAGAATTGAAGTGTTTCTTGGATACAGCAACTCAAAGAAGAAACGATATGATGTGCGTCAAGCTTGTAATGTTGGTAGCCTTCTTTGCTGCTCAACTATGCTACGCAACGTCTGGAGACCTTGAATTCACATTCAACGGATTTAGCTCGGCCAATCTGAGCCTCGACGGAATAGCTGAGATCACTTCCAATGGCTTACTCAGCCTAACAAATGAAACCAATCATCAGATAGGCCGTGCCTTCTACCCCATGCCTATCAATTTCAAGAATTCACCCAACGCCTCTGCTTTCTCCTTCTCCACAACCTTTGTCTGTGCTATGGTGACCCAGGTTCCCAGCTTGTGCTATGGTCTGACCTTTGCGATTACACAACCAGGAGGTCTCCCTGGAGCATTTTCGTACCCATATTTTGGCCTCTTTAATGAAACCAACTCCTATGGCAAAGCTAACAATCATGTGGTGGCTGTGGAGCTGGATACCCTCCAGAATCCTCAATTTGATGATATTGATAGCAACCATGTTGGAATTGATATCAACGGCTTGAAATCAGTTGTAGCAAAATCGGCAGGGTACTATGAGGACAACAAATTTCATAACTTTAGTCTCTGCAATGGCAAACCACTACAAGTTTGGGTAGAATATGATGGCAGAGCTAAGCAAATGAATGTCACTGTGGCTCCTCTCAGTGTGGGTAAACCAAGTAAGCCTCTTTTGTCCTTTGCCATTGATATTTCACCAGACGTACTAGAAACCGTGTCTATCGGATTCACGTCGGCCTCTGGTTCATATGCATCATCCGAATATGTTCTAGGATGGAGCTTCAAAATGAATGGCATTGCTCAAGAACTGGATCCCTCTAAATTTCCAAAGCTTCCACGGGTGGGGCCTAAGAGAAAATCAAGATTTCTGGTGATTGGGGTGCCCGTGATTGCAATATTTTCTCTGGTTTTTATTGTGTGTGGAGTGGGTTATTATGTATTAAGGAAGAGGAAGTTTGCGGAGTTGCTCGAGGACTGGGAACTCGAGTATGGACCTCATAGGTTCAATTACAAAGAATTGTACTTTGCCACCAAGGGGTTTTCAGACAAACAAATATTAGGGGCAGGGGGATTTGGCAGTGTTTATAGAGGTGTGTTGCCCAACTCACAAGGTGAGATTGCTGTGAAGAAAATTTATCATCAATCAACACACGGAATGAGAGCCTTTGTCGCTGAAGTTGTTAGCATGGGTCGATTGTGCCATAGGAACTTAGTTCCTCTTCTTGGCTATTGCAGACGTAAAAGGGAGTTGCTTTTGGTTTATCAATACATGCCCAATGGAAGCCTTGACAGGTATTTGTTTGGCAATCCAATACGCACCCTTAGTTGGAACCAAAGATTTCAAGTCATCAAAGGAGTCGCATCAGCTTTGTTCTATCTACATGAAGAGTGGGAGCAAGTTGTGATTCATAGAGATATAAAGTCTAGTAACATCTTGCTAGATAGTGAGTGGAATGGAAGGCTAGGAGATTTTGGCCTAGCTAGATTGTATGATCATGGATCTGATCCTCAAACTACACATGTCGTAGGAACTCATGGCTATCTTGCCCCAGAACATATTAGAACCGGCAAAGCCACACCAAGCACTGATATGTTTGCTTTCGGAGCATTCTTGCTTGAAGTTGCATGTGGCAAAAGGCCTATAGAGCAAAAAGAGCCAAATGAGGTCCTTATTTTGGTAGAATGGGTGTTTTCATGGTGGAGTAGAGGTGAAATATTGCAAGCTGTTGATTCTAAACTTAGAGAAAATTATGTTGCTGAAGAAGTAGACATTGTCTTAAAGCTTGGATTGTTGTGTTCTCTATTAGATACAGAATTCAGACCTAGCATTCGACAAGTTGTTCACTACTTGGAAGGCTCTATAGCTCTACCAGAGTTGTCATTACTCACCCTATCGACAGCTGGCCTAACTATTTCTCGATGTGAAGGCTTCGATGATTTTGTATTGTCACTTTCATATTCTAGAGAGATGATAGACTCGCATTATTCTTCAAATACGACCTCCGATATCTATGAGGGTCGTTGATTACAAGAATGAAAGAGTTCAATACTTGCAATATTGAATTAGTTGAGTATTTATTATTGTCATTAATATATTTTACTTATTGTATAATATATTTAAATTTTCTAATTATAGTACTTATTTTAGAGGGCATAGTTTCATGTTCCATTTGATGTAATATCAACTTAGTTTGTTATTATAGTTTTATTCAGGTGGTGCCGTAGAGATTTTTCTTTTTTAAATGAATTTGCATTATATGTTGTATAACAGCAATTTTGTTTGTGAAAGTTAGGTTACTTAGCATTTAAATATGTGAAATTTATAACTTGATAAAAGTGTACTTATTTGAATTTGTTAGATCTTGAAAATCTCATTGTGCACAACATTCATATGGAAAGGTAGTGTTTCTTTTGATAACTCATTAGCATTTTAATTAATTACTATCAAATAAGTTTAGATTGTTGATTTGATTATGGGGAAAATGTTCAAATAGACGCTTGAACTTTAGGACAAAGTGCAATTAATCGCTTGAACTTTAAAAAAGTGCAATTAAACGCTCGAACTTGTTATTTGGTGCGTCAAAACCCAATAATCAGTTGTTCACCTGCAATAACCAGTCATTAAGATTTTGGCGACATTACTTGTAATAATTCTTGCAAAAAAATTTTGGCGAAAATAAAAAATAATAAAAAAAAAAAAATAGGTGGCGTTACCAGAGAAGGCGACCAGATCTAGTTGCCTTCTTCATTTGAGAGGATGACCCTGTTCACCATTTCCACCGGTGGAAAAGGTCACCAGAATTTGTTTTTTATGTTTTAATGATGGTTAGCGGCTGTCAATGATGGTCAACGTCAATAATATTAACAGTAACATGTTGGTTAACGGTAAATTAGACTTATTTGACTCATTTTAACAAGTTCGATTGTTTAATTGCACTTTTTTTAAAGTTTAAGGGCCTAATTGCACTTTGGCCTAAAGTTCAAGAGTCTATTTGACAATTTTTCCAAAAATGTATTATATGGTTATTAAATGATAATTTACTTATAAATTATTTAAAATGTGTAGTATAATCTAAAAAGTTTTGAGAATTTATACAATTGACAATTGATTATTTAAATTTGTTAGTAGAATATTGGTTAGTAGAATGTTAGTTAGTAAAATGTTAGTTGACAATGTTAGTTGAATAAGACTAGTAGGTGAAGGGGTTGATTGTGTATGAATGTTAGTTGTGTATTAGAATGTTAGTTGAAGAAAACTAAGTAGGTGAAGGGGTTGATTGTTAGTTACACTTGATGTATATAAATAGGTGTGGTGAGGTGAAGAAATGTAAGAAGTGTATGTGAGAACAATAAACACATAGCTTTTCTTTTCATACATTGTCTTCCTTTTCTAACATGGTATCAGAGCACATGTTCTGTTAAACTCTGTTATCTTGGCCTTTTGTACAGTTATCTCTTCACGAAGCTTTGCCATAATTTATCTTTTCTCATTTTCTAACCTAATTAGTTACATTTATCCTTTCTCTTTTCTCATTTTCGAACCTGATCAATTACATCCATATACTCGATCTACTAGTGTCACCCGCCACCTCAGTATAGCGCGTGTAGTTCACGCGCCTCCACTGCCCGCAATCTGTCATCCACACACCAACGCGTTTGGCATATCCGACAACTAGAAAAGTGTCTGATCCGCTGCTCATAGGTTGTCATTTCCACATTAGCTGTTTCTACTCTACAATCAGGTTGTTTCATATACCTTCCAGCTCTATTGTTTTCTGTGTGATTTGCGATCTGTTTATGATATATTTTTTGTGGGTATGGCTGATGATAAATCTGTTGTCGTGACTGATATTGTTCCCGTGACTTCCGAAGTCACGGGCTGTAAGCTTAATGATTCTAATTTTGTAGAGTGGTATAAGGTTATTAAGCTTTATCTCAAGAGTTTGGTTAAAGAAGAACACCTAACTAGGGGGCGGGTTGATGCACGCCTATTCCTACAAATTTGGAATTCTATTGATAATAGTATTGTTGGGTTTATTAGTCATTGTGACTCTGTTAAGGATCTGATGGAATATTTGGAGTACTTGTACTTTGGGAAGGGAAATATCACTCAAACTTATGATGTCTGCAAGTCTTTTTATCGTGCAAAAACACGTAATTTGTCTCTAACTGCTTATTTTATGGAATTTAAAAAGACATATGATGCTCTTAACAAGCTTATGACATTCACTGCTGACATTAAAGAATAGCAAAAGCAACGAGAAGAATTGGCAGTTATGAGTTTTTTGGCAGGTCTCCCTTCTGAGTTTGACACGGCCAGGTCAACAATTCTTAGTAATTCTGAAACTCCTAATCTGGCTGATGTCCTCCCATGGCTGATTCGATCAGAACAATAGAAGCCAAGTGTGCATGAAGTAGCCATCCCACCAAGCAATGCTCTTGTTAGTCGTCATCCGCATAGTGAAAACGGTGGTACCTCCTAAGGGCACACTTCCAGCGGAATTGTGTATCATTATTGCCATATGCTTGGACACATGAAGTGGGATTGTAAGAAGAGGTTGATATATTTGGGAAAGTCATCTGCCAATGTTGCTTCTACATTTAAGGCTTCCTCTAAGTCGGCCATGATATTTGTTGATAAGATTGCTAAGTATCAGGAAGCTCTAAAACATTCATTCTCTTTAGTCACTGCTGTTGCAGACTCAGGTAACACAACCACATGTCTTCTCTCATTCTCATCCAAATGGGTCATAGACTCGAGTGCTACAAATCATATGACAGGTAACTCTAGTTTACTTTCTACGCTTTATTCCCATCCTCATAGTTCCCCTATCACCTTAGCTTATGGATCCACCTCCCATACACTTGGGTTTGGAACCATTACACCAATCCCCTCGCTCCCCTTGAAATCTGTCTTACACCTACCTAATTTCTCATTCAATTTAATTTTGATCAGCCAACTTACCTGTGCTTTAAATTGTTCTGTTACGTTCTTTCCTGATCATTGCCTATTTCAGGATCTTATGAGGAAGAGGGTTATTGGTAAAGGCCGAGAATCTGGAGGTCTCTACATTCTTGACACCACGAGGCTGGAGTCCATTGCTTGTTCAAGTGTTGTTACACCACTTAAAGCTCATTGCCGTTTGGGGCATCCTTCCCTCCCCTTGTTGAAGAAATTGTGTCCATAGTTTCAGAGTTTGTCTTCTCTACCATGTGAGTCATGCGAGTTTTCTAAGCACCATTGTGTGCATTTGAGTCTTAGAATTCACAAACAAGCATATGCTCTTTTTGAGTTAGTACATTATGATGTTTGGGGTCCTTGTTCTGTGACATCTAAACTTGGTTATAAGTTTTTTGTCACATTTGTTGATTATTTTTCTCGAATAACATGATTATATCTACTAAAATGTCTTTCTGAACTATTTGACGTGTTTCGTGGGTTTTGTGTTGAAATTGAAACTCAATATGGGACTCATGTAAAAGTTTTACAAAGTGACAGTGCTAAAGAATATTTCTCGTACCCCTTTGCCTCTTATATACGTGAGAAAGGTATGCTACATAAGTCCTCTTGTGTAGACACACATTCCCAAAATGGGGTGGCTGATTGAAAAAATCAGCATATACTTGAAACTACAAGAGCCTTGATTAGGGCTGTTAACGAACCGAACATAAACGAACGGAGGCTGTTCGTGTTCGTTTGTTAAGGATTTTGGGGTGTTCGTGTTCGTGTTCGTTTGTTAAGGTTTTTGAAAATCCTGTTCGTGTTCGTTTGTTAAGCGTTCGTTAGTGTTCGTTAACGTTCACGAACGTGTT
>CM008335.1:16752183-16772892 GCA_002525835.2 Ipomoea batatas | reverse complement strand
GTAAACCGAACCGAAATGCCCACCCCTAGTCAAAACTATCCTCCAGGGATTTCTATAAGGCATATGGGTCCATTTTAGGAAGGCATTCAATTTTCATGTCATGGTTCATATGGTGACTAGAAAAAATAAAGGAAAAATAGGACTTTTAGCATTCAAGCTAGGCCTCATTGCTCGTGGACTTCTAAGTAATATCACCCGGTGAAACCAAGCTCGATGAATTTACACTTGGTGATAGCAGCCAAGATCAGACTTCTAAGTAATTACAGTCGGTGAAACCAAGCTCAGTGAATTTACACTTGGTGATAGCAACCAAGATCCAGATTTAAAAAAAAAATAAAGGCTGGCTAAAAACAAGGGTTCACCTCTAAAGAATAATTTGTTGGTCCTGAGGGGATGGGGTACAAGTCTAGAGGGGGGGGGGTGAATAGACTTGTATAAGATTTTGCAAATCTTTTTGACTTCTCGTGTGTATTGGACTTAGGATGTTTAAGTCTGATACCTCACAAGATGAAGACAGTTTTATGCGCGGCGGAAATGTTATCCCCTTTTTAAATTAGCACGAGTTTAGGTTAGTTCGAGAGGTGTGGTTAATATGCAGTGCAGTTCGAGAGATAGTTAGCGAGAGATAAAAGCAGAAAGTAAATGCGTGAGAGATTTTTAAGTGGTTCGGCCAACCCGCCTACGTCCACTCTTCTTCTAGAAACTCCCTAGAAGGATTGCACTAAAACTTCCATTTTTAGTACAATATCGAGCGCTTGAGCTTTGATCACCAAGCCCGCCTCAAGCCTCAGGTTTTTCGCCCCGCTTCTTGTTACTCCACCTCTCGAGCACTTGAACTTTGATCACCAAGCCCGCCTCAAGCCTCAGGATCTTCACAAGACAACTCCCAGGTTACTCCGCCTCTTCTTGCCTTATCCAAAGCAAGGACCTTTTGTTGTTGTCACGGTTTGTGTAACACTCTCCAATCTGATCAAAAGCTATCGTTGAATGATGAACTTTGTTGAGCAGCTTTGATCACCTTCTGGATATGAATATCGTTGAAGCTATGTAACTCTCTTAAACACTAAGTTGTGTTTTCTCGCACTTGTGAATATCCAAGAGATATTCCAGATTAGCACTAGCACTGTAATTGTTTAGAGCTTAGACACCTCGTAATCTTTTTGAATTCTCGAACCTCCTTTTCTTGTGTCTTCACGTCCTTTTATATAAGAGTTGAGGGATAGTTCCGTTGGAGGGAGAACTATTCCGTTTGAAATCTGGCTCCCATGCTGATCATGGGACTTGCATATTTTTAGCATATTTCATGGAGTGGTGGTCTTGTTACTTGTGCCTCTTGTCTTGTAGTGAATCTCCCATATTCCACTATCTTGAGTCCATACTCTATTTACTCTTTTTGGCAAAAGCTTTTCTTTTTATATTCCCACTAACCCTTGTCTTAGGGAATAAAACCACGCCTTATTTGGTGCACCTTTTGACCGTTAGTGGTGGAAGTCTGACGTGTCATCCACTTCCGTCCATTTTGTTCAGCACCACCTTACTATTTTATCTCCATGATATTCTTCTTCTCCAAACTTAGATTATTCCTTTCAATCTAAGTTCTGATCGTATTCCATCTGATCTGAGAAGATTTGATCTATCGAGACTGTCGTTGATGTCTCGAACCCATGTCTCGAACTGGATTGATGTCTCGAGAGCTTCCATGTCTCGAACGCTTCTGATGTCTCGAGACTTTGTTGATGTCTCGCAGACCCTTATTCCTCTAGTGGTGTCTCGTGCCTTCTTCTGATCTATCTAATGAAAACTTACAACACAAAACTTCTAAGGTGTTCATCCAAGGTTACTTTGAGCTTAAATATTTTCCGAGTTGAGCTCATTTACCTAGTTGTATTTTTGCTCTTGGTTTACTTGTCGAACTTACAACATTTAGCCTAACTTTCGATACTTCGGGGTTTCTATTTTATAGTTGGTATCATCAAAACTTATTACATGATGTTCCTAACAATTTCCTCCTTTCTGATGATGCCAACACTATACTTACTTATATGGCTGATTTTCAAGAAAAAAATAAACTTTGATTTTATTTTCAGCTCATACGGTAAGTTTGACAATAAAACCTAATCTGCTAAGATATATAGAAAACTCACGCAACACCCCGGCAAAAGATATATGAATATTTAAGATCAAGGGAGAGTTTTACAGAGTTATGCTTAGTAGAAAAGAAGATAGCAAAGAATATAAAGAAAACAGTTAAGAATGCATGTTTACAACGAGAGCTTACTGCTTGTTTTCTTTCCTCTTCTTGTTGATGGCTGCTCGTGTTTTGATGGGGTCTTTATCATCTACCATCTTGATGTAGTCATCCGTGACATCAAGATGTAGGTAGTTCATGAATGCTTCGCCTATGAAGCTTCCTTCGATTATCCCATCTCTCCACCACTCGATGCATTCTTGAGGAGTGAAACCACTGTGAGAAGATAAGTCAGTTTTAGCTAGAAGACTGATGATAATATCGCTCAGATATTCTGTCGTGTCTTCCTTGATGCCCATTTTGTAGTTACTTATAAACTGCTCGTCTTTCTTCTATTTTGCAGTTTGTTGTTCTTGTCTCTTTCTTCTCCTTTCTCTGTCTTCTTCTTTTCTTTTCTCCAATTCCAGTGTGCGCTGGACCCTTAATTCCTCTTGTCTCTTTGCTTCCTCCACCTTCTTGCTAAATGTCCTAGGAATTTTTGGAAGTGGTCCAACAAGGAATTCACTGCTGGCTGCTCTCTTGCCTTTACCTTTTTCCCCCTTGTTGGCATCAGCACGCTGTTGGAGAAGGGTAGCCATACCTTCAGCAAGACCAAGGAGTTGGCCCGGAACTAGGTTCGACAGATCATTGAGTAAACCTTGCATGATCTCTTGCCGATAATCACTTGATTCTTTGAAAACATGGAGCTCTTTCCTTAGTTCCATAACAGCTGCCCGTGCTTCTGCAGCTTCTGCTAGAGCTTCAGCAGCATCAATTCTTGCTCGCCTGGCTGCCTCTTCAGTCCAAGCCACTTGGTCAAAGAGTTCCTCTTGGCTGGGTTGAGATTCATCCCGTCCAGCAGTGTGCATTAAAGAGAGCTGTGCAAGTGTGACCTTTCGTTCGAGTCGATCCAGTTTTTGAGATTGTCCATACATGAAGTGGCGCACCTCGCCAAGAAACTGTTCTCGAACCTATCGATCATCTGAAGAAGAAGGAGATGAAGGGATAGAAATACCTTGCATTGGAGGGGACTTAGGTGCTTCCAGATTTCCACCCAAATGTTGCATTGTTGAGTCCACCTCTCGAACTTGTTCCTGAAAGTCGCAGGAGCACTGGGTCAGAGCGCGAAGGTAGCTCCATGTCAGGCGCTTCCCGGTTTCCACTTGAGGGATGGATCACTTCTTGCTCGTCATCTCTCGAACCTGTGACCTCAGCTTCAGTAGATGGAGCGATTGGATTGGTTGAGGAAGAAACCTCTGTGTCAGACGCTTCCCGATTTCCATCTGAGTGAGGGACCTCCTCAACACCACCTCTCGAACCTACGCTGGTAACCTATTCATCTACTGGAGGGATTGGATCAGAGGAGGGAGTATGTGCATCGACTGGCGCTTCTCGGTTTTCACCATTGATGGGAACATCTTCCCTTTCTTCACCTCTCGATCCAGCAGGACTTGTGACTGTCTGCTCAGCTTGCTCATCTGGTTGCACCTCAGTCTGCTCAGGAGAGTCAGGAATCACAATTGTTTCAGGAGCAGCTGGTGCACTCCATCTTTGCCTATCAAACATCCTGTCTGCAAAAGTTGATGCAGTATCATCTGGTAGCAGGAATGGAGATGGTAGTTCCAGGGCATCATCTGTGAACCCTGGATATGTGAGCAATAAAATTTCACCCTCACGAACTGTCTGTGCTTCGTCGGTGTCAAAGGAGGGTTCAGACTCAGGAGCTGGCAGAAGTAGGACTTCATTTGGATCTACCTCAAGTGCTTCAGAGGATTCATGGCTATCTCTCGAAGTTGACTCCTGTCTGTCTAGAGCAGATTCACTAATTTGGGACACGGGAGTTGCTGCAATTGCTATTGGATTTTCAGAATCATCCCTTGTAACTCCTGAGGTTTCTCCTGGACCTCTCGTATCCACCACTTGGTGTCCCAAGGATAAAGCAGTTGCGAGCCTGATATCCTGTAATACCCCGAAAATTTAGCCCGTAGCAGTGAAAATTTATTTTGATCGTAGCATCGCTAAATTTCGCGGTGTACTGAACCTAGCCCAATTTTGAAGTTTAGTCTGGAATAAATTTGTGGTTTCGAAAATTATTCTGTTTAAGTTATTTTCTACCGAAATTTCATCTGTTTCCATCCCGACAGTCTAAGCTAAGATATTTTAGCTTATTTTATTATTTTTTTTAGTTTGATCTTATCATAAGGGAAGATTAGTCCACAATTGTGATGTGAGTATATAAGCTTGTATTCAATTTTCCCTTTTTCCCTTGTGCTTGGCCGAAACATCACAAAAGAGAGAGAGTAGGATTTCATCTTCATCTTCTTCCATGAAAACCTTGCATCCATAGCCAAATTCCTTCACAAATCTCAAATTGTTCGGTAAGATTTCAATTTTATTCGGTAGAAAGCTTTGTTTCCCTTCCTAGATCATGAATCTAAGTTAAGATTTCTTAAATTATGTGTTATGTTGTTGGTGGAATCATAGGGTTTTAAGGTGAAATTGGGGAAATCAACTCCAAAAGTCTTCTACGAGGACTAGTAACCCGGTTGAGGTAAGGAATCCCTTAAGTCGATTTAGTCACTTGAAATTGGATAATTGATTGTTTGGTTGAAATATATGGATGTATATGCTTGCATATGTTATATTCATGTTCATATAAGCTTATATTTATGGAAATGATGGAAAAACAAGCTGGTATTACACTGTTTTTACTGCCCAGAAACTGGCAGAATTGGGAGGACGCGACCATGGACGCGCGTCCATTGGTGTCCAGTGTGTTCGGGATTAGGCAGTGGAGTCGGACGCGGCACCGGATGCGCGTCCACTACGCGTCCGGTGGTGCGGGAACAAGGTCGAAAGTGCGTCCACCGGGCGTCAAGTGGTGCGAGAGTAAGATCAAATTGTATAAGCTTTGCTTATTATTATTGATGTTTAGATGATGGTGGATTAAGGTGATGATTAAGAGTACTTAATGATTAATTATGGTGATTATTGAGTAATGAGAGGATGCTGAGATTATGATATAGATTGGTGATTTGGTTCAAGTTGAAGCCTAGTGATGAGGATAATGTTGGACTAGTGACTAAAGATTTATGTTAATTATAGATGGGTAAGTGGTTGAAGGTGAGAAATTGTGGACTAAATATGAGTTATGGGCATCATAAATAAGTAAGGATTACAATATTGATGGGTTAAGACTAATGAGGGTAATTATGCATATGGGTTATGGTTTATTGATTTAAGGTGGAAATCAATTATGAATTATGGTTAAGGGTGGTGATTAGTGATTAAAATGGTGATTAGGAACTATTATTCTTATTAATAAATAAGGAAAGTTATGAAGATTATGAGCTTATAAGGATTATGATTAAAGATTGGATTAATGATGGAATTAAATGAGGATGATGGAATGATGGATAACGTTATTGATGATGGTGATGTCATTATGTTGTTGATCTAAGAAGTTGAATTGTAATTATGGTGGTGATATATAATGCTATAATTATGGTACATGAGTTATGAATTGGTGATTATGAATTGATGGTTTAGATTAATGGATAATTATGGATTATGGTTAATAATGGTGTTAATGCTTTCGAGGACTTGATAATGATGTTATAATGTTGATTGACTTGTCGTCGATGATGGATTACAAGGTTAGTAGTTACTAGTGACAATAATTAATGCTTAAGAGTGATTAAGGTTAATTGTTGGATTATGGGTGACTAAGTATCGATTATAGATGTGTGATTTCCTTAAGTTATAATGGTGTTGATGATAGTGGAAGTTGTTGATGACGATAGTGACAAGGACAACTATCTATTATTAATTAATGGTGGAACCATGATTATGGATCACCGATGATGATTGGATTGTAAGATGAACTGAGATTCATGATAAGGAATAAGTATTGGGAATGGATATATGTAGTGTTAGTAGAAAATATATAAGTATCCGATGAGTGACCAGCTTGTGTCCAGTTGTGTTTTCTTCCAAATCTTGCTCGTACTTGAACTATGCTTGAAAAGCCTTTGGGTAAGTAAAAATGTTTATAAAACTTACGTTGAAGAACGTATGCTATTTTGGTGAACAGGTTGTCAAAACCTTATTGTTGAAGGAAAATATCATTTTTAGTGAGTATGTACCCCACTTGAAAGATGAGAAAATGATGTTTGAAAAGCCTGCAGGCACTGAAAGTATTTTAAAAATCCTTCAGGGGCTAATGAGGTAGCCAATTTTAAGTATTGGACTCAATTGTGAAATATGTCCAAAAGAAATGATTTAAGAAAGAAAACTGAAGGAAGGATCATGTTTTCAAACCTTTGTTCTAGTAAAAGTGGTGAAGGACCTTGTCTTGTAGCCTACGGGATAAAGAGCTTAAAGTGCCTTCCCGTATGGTGGTTATGTTATTGTATGACCAGTTCATACTATTGTGGGCGAAGTCTATTCGCCGAGTACTATATCACCCGGAAGGAAAAGGGTCTCCTGCGGGGGTGTGCACACTTAAGTATATTCACTCCATATTCGGGTAGGTGTCGTTCTTATGAACCTAGTGAGGCTAGCTAGGAATCATTCCAACGCGCCTATAAGTCCAGGGGATCAGTATTAGACCGGGCGATGACCACTGAACCCGAGTTGAACGATCCAAGTGGTCAGTCAAAAGTGGAGAAAGGATACTCCAAAGGCCTCACACTCACTTTCTATCTAGGACCAAGTGGAATTTGATATACGAATGTAGTTACGCTGTAGCTACGGAAAAGAGATATGTGACAAGTATTGAAAGACCCAAAGGTTGTGGGTGATCTCTCCTTGAAAAGTGATGAGAAATTCCTTGTGATCCTTGAGTAAGAAATGATTTTGTCTTACGAGACAAGTGGATGTTGTTTCACTAAACACTTTTTGCGCAAGTCTTTCCTATTAACTTATTTGCAGGTGAATCTCATCAAATGGGTACAAGTTACCAAAACTCTTTTATTTATGTTTTCAAACGTTTGTCTACTTTTAAGTGACAATGGATTTCCTTACTTAGCCGTCGTGCTAACTACACTTCGATGTGTTTTCCTTATCAGATGCAGTGTAGCTGGGCCCTTATAGCCCGATGAGCTATGAATAGGACGGAAGAACAGGTTGAGGTCTACTCCATCCTAGAATAGGCACCTTGGAAGGGTTATTTCCATATGTATTAATTTAGATGTTGATGTTGTATATTGATGTTGTAAGTATAGCCTGTGCACTTAGAGTGGAATTTGTCAAGAGGTGATAGAATTCACTCTAGGTGTGGCGGTAGCACCCAGTTTTCTGCTGATAAGATGTAAGCTTCCGCAATGTATGATTACTGATTTGTAATAAATGTAAGAGTTGAAAATTGGGGTGTTACATATCCTCTCTGAATTTTGCATCAAGTTCTGGATCCACCTCAAACTCAACCTCTGGCTCATCAGCAGCTATGCCCTTGCCTTTGTCAGTTCTGCCAAGGTTCTTCTTGGACACATTTATTTCATGGGCTAGCTCATGCAGTTCATTGGCTGGGATTTCAGAGATATTCAACCAGTTGAAAGCAACAATCTCCTCAGCCTCCATCTCTGTTGCCTGTGCTACCAGTTGGTGAAATGGACCTGTTCTCCAGTTGATCCATTGAAGTATTCTGGAGAAATCATCCAAGTTAACTGCTGGTTCATCATTCGGCTCGAACTGAGTGGCAGCGTCATCAATTATATCATTCGGCCTAGCAGATATGATTTCTGTAGCTGACACATCTTCCACTGTCTTCTCACTGATCTCTCGACCATGATCCGAGGGATCATCACCCAACTCCACATCTGCTATAACTTTGGCTATAGATCCTTCAACTTGAGCAGATTCATTCGGTGTCAGTTCCACATTATAAGCATTTTGCACTGGGTCCCTGACCACAGTGCCCTGATCAGCGTCAGCAGCTATATTTGTGCCCAATTCTGGTTCTGCCCGGCTGTCTATGTCTCGATCTACCTCTCGAGACTCTGCTGATTCCTCCACTTGAACTGGATCACTGATCCCAGTATCCACAACTTCTCGAACCATCTCTCGAGATACAACTGATCCACTAACAGCAGTTTCCCCAGCGTCCACAATCAAGTCAATCACAATATTGCCAGACATGGACCTGCTAGGGGGCACTCTCTCAACCTTAGCGGCCAGTGTAGCCTGAGGTTCCCCCTGGGCTTGTGCCCTGTCCTCAAAAGGAACATTTATCACAACTGGAGCTACCTCTCGAAGCTTCGAGACTGCCACAGTCTTGGCTTTCTTAGCCTTCTTCTTAGCAGGGCTGGCTTTCATTTTGCTAACAGCCCTTTTGAGTACCACATTGAGGGGTGTGGTATCAGACTCCTCATCGTCAGATATGACTTTTCTTTTGCCCTTTCCTTTGGGCTTTGAGGGAGAATGAGTAGGTTTGATGGATTTAGATTTAGGAGCCTGAGATTTCGTCCTACCCATATAGGTATTTCGATGAATCTCTTTCCCTTCCCTTAATTCAAAGCCCTTTAAACTAAGAAGATGTTGAACAATGAAACCAAAACCAACCTTAGGAGAAATCGATTGGTTTGCACTTGAGACCGAGCCCTGCACTTGCTGCTTCAAAAAGTTGAAGAGGATGTGTGCCCAGTCAATTTGAGCTCTATTCCAGATGGCATGAATGAGCTTGAGCACGTCCATCGTGATTTCATCGGTGCCGGAGACCTTATGAATGATGAATTTCATGATTAGGTCTGCTGCAGTCGCGAACCTCTTCTTTAAGTGGAACTTTCGGAGAGCAGAGGTTGCGCTTGCCGGTGCCGTCTCCAATATGATCTTGTTCCAAAGAGCCTGCTTGTCCAGCTTATATGATGAGAGATCAGTGATGGCTCCTTCGGGTGCGGCGAAGTCGAATGCAGCCCTTATGTCTCCCATTACCACAGTCACCTCTGCTTGTTGAGCGCTGCTCACGATTTTGCCCTTAGTGACCTTGGCATTCGCAAACCATTCGGTGAAGTCGAGGGCATGGACATTCGCATAATCGAATGTCATGTATCGAAGTAGTCCTGGCTTCTCGAACTTCTTGAGGACCTTCCTCGTCTCCTCCTTATTCTCTGAGTGTTCAATGTAACCATCTTTATCAAGGATGTTACCGGCCTTAACTTGTTTGGTAAGGGTTCGAATGTATTGTAGCTCCTTCTCGTATGCGTCGGCCTGTTGGCTTGAAGAAGAAGATGAAGATCCAGATGACGCCATTGTTGAAACCTTGAAGTTTTGGAGGGAATTTTGTGTTTGTACGATTTGGGAATTTTGGGTAAACGATTTGATTTGGATGTCGGGTAAGGAAGATGGATTTGGCTTTTATATCTCGTGGATTTGGGTTGGATATGTGGGTAGGGTTGAGAGTTTGACCCGATTGAGAATCCCGGATTATTTAAAAATAACATGAGAGGTCAAAAATACCCCTTTGGTAACGGTTATGAGAGGTTATTTGGTAAGGATATTTTTTATAATGGCTTGGACGGTCAGGGACTCGAGATAGTGGGGTTTATTAGATAATAAGTGATACTTTTGGCATGCTCCCACTAACCTCGTTAATGCCCCAAAAAAAGGACAACCGTCAGTAACCGAAGATCCCTTGTCTATTATTTATTTCCCAAAAATAGCCGTTTCCACAGATAACCGTTGTACCCTGATTTCACCTCTCGAAGGTGAAGTTGATTCCCTGCTAGTTTAAGGATCTTCCCCCTGAGTGATTGATCCCTAAACCTACTTATTCCTCCGTCTTGATCTGGTATATTCCATAGAAGCATGTTCACTTGGTTAAGGATCTCCCCCTGAGTGATTGATCCCTAACCCTCCTTATTCCTCCATTTTAAGATACATATAAAATCAGTTTGTTATCTTTCGAAGTGATCTCTCGAACTCCCCTTCTTCGAGACATACCGTATTTGGGCAAACTGATTGTGTATCTCTCGATTGACCTTTCGAGCACAGATTGCGATAAGGAACAAGTTTGATTCATGCAAAAGACATCACTTAGAACATTTCCTTAAGTTCATTTAGTGAATAGCAGTTACATTACATATGAATCAGATATATAATTTGATTCCCAGAGGTGCCGTTTAGGCAACAGAGATCCCTCCAGGTCTCAAACGTTAGAGTAGGAACTAGCCATCTAAAATCCTATTTATTCCAGTTACAGAACTAGAGGTGGCTAATTCTTCTTGTTCTTCTCTCCTTCTCTATTGCTGCACTCCTCACTAGCTCCCTCTCCCTTTCCCTTGGTTCTCCATTTTGTTGAGGGAGTGCCTTTTCCAGAATGTGCAACTATAGGAGGGCCACTTATACGAGACTCTTCTCCTGATTCTAGTATCCCACCTTTGAAGATCTCCTCGCATTTGGGGATCCATTCACCTTGGATGGGAATAGGATACTTGCTTGGATTATCAGGAAGCTCCGCAATCTGTTCGTCCTTCAACAACTCTGGATAGTTTTCTCCTTGAAAGTCTTGAGACTTTGCTGCTGATTTTCTCCCTCTATACCAGAATGGTATATCGCCTTTTCCTTTTTTCTTCTCCATGAGGAAGTTGATGATATGAACTGAGGAAGAAACACCCCCTTTTTATAGCAAAAAAAATTAAGGTGCTGTTGGAGTCACGGGATGCTACATGAATGACCACTCAATGTTGTGTAACTCCAAGGCTGCCATAAAGTTGATGTAACCGTCCTTCACATGCGAAACAGTTCATGGCACTAAATACAAAGAGATAAGTTTTGACCATTCAACGCAATTCTATCATTCACAATTCTAACCTTAGTTGAGAAAATCTATTTTCACACAACGCCTTTGTGAAAATATCTGCTAGTTGCTCCTCTGTTGCAACATATTCCAACACTATATCCTTTTTCTCAACATGGTCCCGGATGAAGTGATACTTACTATCGATGTGCTTTGTCCTCGAGTGTAGCACTGGATTTTGAGTGATAGCTATAGCACTCGTGTTACCTCTTTGCACTCGACACCATAATCCATTAATTGTTGCTTCATCCATAAAATCTGAGCACAACAACTTCCAGCTGCTACATATTCTGCCTCGGCCGTGCTTGTAGCTATGGAATGTTGTTTCTTGCTAAACCATGAGACAAGTCTTCCTCCTAAAAACTGACATGTCCCAGATGTGCTCTTTCTATCTATTTTGCAACCGGCAAAGTCCGCATCTGAATATCCCGTAAGTTCGAAAGATCCACCTCTCGAATACCAAAGTCCAACACCTTGCGTACCCTTGAGATATCTAAGGATCTTTTTAAATGCATTGAGATGACTTTCCTTTGGACTTGCTTGAAATCTCGCACATACACCTACTGCAAAGGATATATCTGGTCTACTTGCTGTTAAATAAAGAAGGGATCCGATAATACCTCGATACGTAGTTTGGTCCACCTCTCGACCTTCGTTGTTGACATCGATACGTAGAGAGGTCCCCATTGGCACTTTGACAGAGGATTTCCCTTCGATATTGTATTTCCCGAGCAGATCCTTGGTGTATTTCTCCTGGTTGATGAAAATTCCTTCCTTGAGCTGTCTCACTTGTAATCCAAGGAAATAATTGAGCTCTCCCATCATGCTCATCTCGAACTTCCCTTTCTTCAAGCTGGAGAACTTCTCGCACAGGTTTGGATTGGTGCTTCCGAAGATAATATCGTCCACATAGATTTGCACCAATAAGATATGATCCCCGTCTTTAATTCTAAACAATGTTTTGTCCACTAGGCCTTTGGTGAACCCACACTGAAGTAGAAATGAAGATAAGGTATCATACCATGCTCTTGGAGCCTGCTTTAAGCCGTAGAGTGCCTTTTTCAACTTGTAAACTTTGTCAGCTCCCACGTCCTTCAAGAAACCCGGAGGTTGTTCAACGTACACCTCTTCTTCGAGAAGTCCGTTCAGAAAAGCGCTCTTGACATCCATTTGATACACTTTGAAGTCTTTGAAGGCGGCATATGCGAGAAAGATGCGAATAGCTTCGAGACGTGCCACCAGAGCGAAGGTTTCATCAAAATCTATCCCTTCCTCTTGGCAATAACCTTTAGCTACAAGTCTGGCCTTATTCCTAACAATAACTCCATCCTCATTCATCTTGTTTCTGAACACCCACTTTGTTCCAATCACGTTCTGATGGTGAGGTCTCGGAACTAGTTCCCAGACTCCGTTCCTTTCAAACTGATGGAGTTCCTCTTGCATGGCTTGCACCCAATCTGGATCACTTCAAGCCTCATTGATCACCTTAGGCTCTATTTGAGATAGAAAGCAAGCAAGCATGCTCTCTCTGTATGCTGATCTGGTCCGAACTTTGTCACGTACATCTCCAATCACTTGATCAGCGGGGTGACTTCTTAGCCATATTAGATCGGGTTGTGGCTCCTCAGTTGATTCTTCGGTGATAGGTTGAGATGAGAGAAGTTCATCTATAAACTGAATCTGATCAACTGGTTAAGGATCATTCTTCTTAACGTTCTCTTCACCGTCTGATTCTGAATGGAGTTCTGCAATGTCTCAAACTATTGACTGCTTTCCATCGAGAGGTAAGTCTGATCTCTCGAAGGTCTCTGGCTGAGTTTCTTCATCCTTCTCAGCTATTTCTTCTGACATTGGAGGTTGATCCACTGGTGCTCTGTCATCAAAAGAGAGTTGTATGGATTCTTCAACCACCAATCTTCGTTTGTTGAAGACTCTGAAGGCCTTACTTGTCGATGAATAACCCAGAAATACTCCATCGTCTGCCTTCTCGTCGAACGCCCTTAGGTGAGTCTTTCCGTTGTTGTGTACATAGCATTTGCAACCGAACGTGTGGAAATAGCTTACATTTGGTTTCCTTCCGTTCCACAACTCATATGGAGTCTTTCCAGCTCCTTTCACGATCAAGGACCGATTTTGGGTATAGCATGCTGTGTTGACTGCTTCTGCCCAAAATCCTTGTGGTATGTTGGCTTGTGAAAGCATGGTCCTTGCTGCCTCCTTGAGAGTTCTGTTCCTCCTTTCAGCCATGCCGTTCTGTTGAGGTGTTCGAGCAGCTAACAATTGATGATGAATCCCATTCTCTGTGTAGTAGCTCTCGATTACTTGATTGACGAACTCTCCTCCTTGGTCTGACCAGATCTTTAGTATCGAGACATCCTTCTCTACTTGAACTTTCCTTAGAAGATTTGGTAAGGCAACCTTTGTCTCGCTTTTCTTGGTTAAGAACACGGTCCAAGTGAATCTTGTGTAGTCATCTACTACCACAAGAGTGTACTTCCTTCCTCTCATGCTGGGTGGATCTACTAGGCCAAATAAGTCCCTATGAAGAAGACTTAATGGTCTAGTAGATGATGTCTCAGCTTTGGTTTTGAAAGAGGATTTGGTCTGTTTGCAGCGCTGACATGCCTCGCAAATCTTGTCTTTTCGAAACGTTACTTTAGGCAGTCCTTCTACCGGGTTCCTCTTTGTAAGCTTGTTGATTGTTTTGAAGTTTAGATGACTAAGCTTACTGTGCCAGTCCCAGCATAAGTCTTCCTTGCTCCTTGCTAGCATACATAGGGATGGTTTGGCAGACTTCCAATCCACTATGTACATGTTTCCCTTCCTTGCAGCTTCCAAGACGACTTCGAGAGATTCCTCACTGATAATCCGACACTTTCTTTTGGTGAAGATGACCTTGTAGCTTTTGTCACAGAATTGACTTGTGCTCAGGAGGTTGAATTTGAGCCCTTCAACATAAGATACCTCCTTGATCACCAATTCGTTTTTATGGAATTCACCAACAGCCTTCGTGCGTCCTTTCTTCTCGTTGTCGCCAAATGTCACCAAGGGACCTTCGATAGGGTGGATGTTCTCAAGCAGCGTGAGGTTTCCAGTCATATGTCTCGAACATCCACTGTCAATGAACCACACATCCCTGGCTTCCTGCAATGAAGTTAAGCAAGTTTAGGTACCCAAACTTTGGGTCCTGAATGGTTAGTGAGTTTAGGCATCCATTTATACCTTTGGCCCATTACTCCAGGCCTAGGTGCAATGTAGCCATTGTACGTTTGATAATCAAAAGGAATGATAGCAAAGACTCTAGGCCTTTTATGTGCATAGGTCAGTTTCGTTTGAGGCCTGATCTCGAATTTATGCACCATGCCCTTCATGGCCTGTTTGGTCACGTGGTACCGTTGGAAATGAGGTTTCTTCCACGGTTCGTAATCTTGTGACCAATCCTCATCGGATGGGTAGTGTCTGCCTTCCCACATCCGTGAGTTCCTAACCTTGTGGATCTCAGACCTTCCATATTTGCCTATAGGCGCATTATATGGACTGTAGCTTTTCTTGTACTTGGAATGGCCTTGCGAGAGGTGACTAGGTGACCTCTCGATGTTATTTACCCGGCCATTCTTTGTAGCTTTTCTATACTTTCCATTGCTGGTGTATAGAGACGGTTTAAGGATGGCTACTCTGGTCTTTCCGGTTGGTTCTTTAAGACCCTTATTAGGTTTGAGTCGAGATCCTTCATTATTTGAAGTTCCCAAACCAGTAGTCTGCTTATCTCTCGAGAGACAGTTTTGACGGAGCCCTAGTCCGGTTCTATCACTTGTGGGTCTGTGATCATTTACCATTTTCTCCATAACTTTGGAGGAATTAGTATATGATGCAATAACCTCTCTAAGATTAAGCTCTCTGGTCTCTCGAGCTTTGCACTTCTCCCTCAGTAGGATTACTTGAGCTTCTAACTCGCTTACTTTAAGAGTTAGCTCCGAATTCTCTTTCGAGACATTCTTAAGCATGTCTCTTTCAATGGTTAGCTTGCTGTTTTCTTCCATAACTTTCACATGAGTGCTATTTGCGATCTTGAGATCCCTTCTAAGCAATTCCATGGTCTCGAAGGGATCCTCATCGCTTCTAAAGGAAGAACAACTAGAGGTAGAGGTAGAGCAGCGAGATGTGGAAGTAGAAGTTACCTCATTGTCAATGGCCATTAGACATTGATCCTATTCTTCCTCGGTGTATAGACAGATGAGTCCCCTCTCATCTTCTGAGCTGCTGCTTTCACAGGAGCTCGACGTCTCGGACTCCTCGATTACCTTCTCGAGTTCCTCAGCAACAAGCGCCTTCCTGCGCAAATGTGTCTTTGATTCTCCCTTGAAGCCACCTTGTGTTGGCTTCTCTTTGGATTTCTCCTTTCTTCTGGAGTCCTTGCCTTCTTGACCTTGATGCTTGCTTAAAATAAGGTAAGGGCATTCGGCCTTGAAATGTCCCGGTCTTCTGCAGTTGTAGCAAAGACCCTGGTTTTCCTCCTCCGACCTCCTAGCTACGTATCTCTCGGTTTTCCTTCTTGAGGAGGAAGGTGAACTAATGTTGTTCTCTGGATTTTTCTTCAGGTACTTCCTGAATTTTCTTATAAAAAGAGCAAACTGTTCGTCAGACAAAATATTAGCAGGATTAGAGTCTGACCTGGAGGATGTGGATGGTTGTTCCGCAACCAGTGCGACGTTCCTTCTGTCCACTACGTCCTCATCTCTCGGGAACATTTCGAACTCGAAGGCTTTGAGATCTCTAAAGAGTTGGTTAGTTGTGGTGTTCTTTAGATCTCTGTGATCTCTCATTGTGATCACCTTCATTTCCCACTCCTTGGCAAGGCCTCGTAGGACCTTCAGGTTCAACTCCTTCTGTGGGATCTCCTTCTCGAGGTCGCTGATCTCGGTTGTGAGCTTCATAAACCGAGATTCCATGCTGTCGATGCTTTCTCCTGGTCTCATCTTGAAGTCTTCAAACTTCTTCATGGCCACGGTGAGTTTGTTCTCCTTTTCCTGTTCGTCACCTTCACCAATCAACATCAAAGTGTCTCATACCTCTTTGGCTGTGTTGCACTTTCTTACTCTAGGGAAGATGGTTTCGTCTATTGCTCTGAAGAAAATGTCCTTGGCAATGTTGTCAAGGTTGTTTCTCTTCCTATCATCGCTTGTCCATTCTTCCTTAGGTTTTGGAATGTACTTTGGTGTGTCTTTGGTTTATTCCGCAGCCGTGTTAACCATTAGAATTTTGACTGGTCCAGTTGTTATAACTTCGGCCATCTCATCATGGAGGGCTGATAAGTACGCAACCATGCGTGTTTTCCAGTCATCAAACCTGCTAAGATCAAAGAGGAGATGTCTCGACAACGTGCTATCCATATTAAAAATATATCTCGTGCTTTAAAACCTCTTAAAAGATTTTCAAAGAGAGATCTCTAGGCAATATAAACAAAGGTTTATATCGATCAGAGAACCTGCTCTGATACCAATTGTTGGTCCCGAGGGGATGGGGTACAAGTCTAGAGGGGAGGGGGTGAATAGACTTGTATAAGATTTTACAAATCTTTTCGACCTCTCGTGTGTATTGGACTTAGGATGTTTAAGTCTGATAACTCACAAGATGAGGATGTTATCCCCTTTTTAAATTAGCACGAGTTTAGGTTAGTTCGAGAGGTGTGGTTAATATGCAGTGCAGTTCAAGAGATAGTTAGCGAGAGATAAAAGCAGAAAGTAAATGCGAGAGAGATTTTTAAGTGGTTCGGCTAACCCGCCTACGTCCACTCTTCTTCTAGAAACTCCCTAGAAGGATTGCACTAAAACTTCCCTTTTTAGTACAATATCGAGCGCTTGAGCTTTGATCACCAAGCCCGCCTCAAGCCTTAGGTTTTTCGCCCCGCTTCTTGTTACTCCACCTCTCGAGCACTTGAGCTTTGATCACCAAGCCCGCCTGAAGCCTCAGGATCTTCACAAGACAGCTCCCAGGTTACTCCGCCTCTTCTTGCCTTATCCAAAGCAAGGACCTTTTGTTGTTGTCACGGTTTGTGTAACACTCTCCAATCTGATCAAAAGCTATCGTTGAATGATGAACTTTGTTGAGTAGCTTTGATCACCTTCTGGATATGAATATCGTTGAAGCTATGTAACTCTCTCAAACACTAAGTTGTGTTTTCTCGCACTTGTGAATATCCAAGAGATATTCCAGATTAGCACTAGCACTGTAATTGTTTAGAGCTTATACATCTCGTAATCTTTTGAATTCTCGAACCTCCTTTTCTTGTGTCTTCACGTCCTTTTATATGAGAGTTGAGGGATAGTTCCGTTGGAGGGAGAACTATTCCGTTTGAAATCTGGCTCCCATGCTGATCATGGGACTTGCATATTTTTAGCATGTTTCATGGAGTGGTGGTCTTGTTACTTGTGCCTCTTGTCTTGTAGTGAATCTCCCATATTCCACTATCTTGAGTCCATACTCCATTTACTCTTTTTGGCAAAAGCTTTTCTTTTTATATTCCCACTAACCCTTGTCTTAGGGAATAAGACCACGCCTTATTTGGTGCACCTTTTGACCGTTAGTGGTGGAAGTCTGACGTGTCATCCACTTCCGTCCATTTTGTTCAGCACCACCTTAATATTTTATCTCCATGATATTCTTCTTCTCCAAACTTAGATTATTCCTTTCAATCCAAGTTATGATCATATTCCATCTGATCTAAGAAGATTTGATCTATCGAGACTGTCGTTGATGTCTCGAACCCATGTCTCGAACTGGATTGATGTCTCGAGAGCTTCCATGTCTCGAACGCTTCTGATGTCTCGAGACTTAATTGATGTCTCGCAGACCCTTATTCCTCCAGTGGTGTCTCGTGCCTTCTTCTGATCTATCTAATGAAAACTTACAACACGAAACTTCTAAGGTGTTCATCCAAGTTTACTTTGAGCTTAAATATTTTCCGAGTTGAGCTCATTTACCCGGTTGTATTTTTGCTCTTGGTTTACTTGTCGAACTTACAACATTTAGCCTAACTTTCGAGACTTTGGGGTTTCTATTTTACAGTTGGTATCATCAAAACTTATTACATGATGTTCCTATCATAATTTATAATTCGCATAATAAAATTATAGATTATGCTAATTGAATATAATATGCATATGAACTCATATAAAGCAAATAAATTGCACATTGATAGCAATTAAATATATGAGTAGGCCTAGATTTAAGTCTAGTCCAAATACCTTAGGGTCCGTTTGGAAAGCAAAAAAATGACTTCTGAAAAATATTTTCTGGAAAATGAGTCATTTTCCAGAAAATAGTTTCATTTCCAGTGTTTGGATGTATTCTGGAAAACTGTCTTTGTCTGTTTGGTTCATTTTCTGAAAAATGGGTAGAATTGTATAATTAAACATTGTAATTCTTTTATTTAAAATATAAAAAATTATAATAATATTATTTATTAAAAAATAGAATTAAAAACTCAAAAGTTAAAAAAAAACAAAAAAAAAAAACGTAAAACAATAGATTTCCGTCGGTTTCTCACCTCTTGGTCCATTTTCGGTCATGAGTAATATAGGATATGGGTTGGTTTTGGTCGAGAACATGCGGAACGTTCATTTTGGCGATTCCGAAAAATGACTTACGGAAAAAAATTCCGTAAGTCATTTTCCAGAAAAATGAACTGATTTTCCTTGTTCAACGGAAAACATTTTCCGTTGACCGCATTTCCCGGGCGTTGCCAAACGCTAAAAACTCGAAAAACATTTTTCGGAAATCATTTTACATGTTACCAAACACACCCTAAATAAATAAACATAGGCCCAAATAACAAATGAAGTAAGAAGATTTTAAGAAATTGGGTTAATCCAAAATTTAGAAAATTAAGCTCAAATCTTATATTATATGAGTTCATAATTTAAAGCAAGCTTGAATGCTTTAAACAAACCAAAGAGGCCCAATTTAATTTGTCCAACATAATAGTCCATCACTTTGTTCTATTATTTGAACCTGACAACAATAATATGCCTGTTTCTTTTTTTTTTTTTTTTTTTAATAATGGACTAGGCCAGACCCGACCCAAACCATAATCTTTGCCATGAATTAGTCATGTCCTCCTCAATATAAGCAAATTATTGTGTGGACCATGAATATAAGGTACATTCTTATTATGCTAAAAGTACATTATTTTTGCATTGAATGTACATTGTTTGATAGTATATGTAAAATAATATACGTTCAGTACTTAAATAATGTACTCTAAAATAATGTACTTTATGTATAAAAATATAATATACTTTTAAATGTACTTTTTATTTATGGTCCACACAGCTGTGTGGACCATGGTCCATGCAATAATGATTGTTAAACATAACTCATATGCAGCAGCCGACCAAAACAGAGAAAACGTGAGAGAGAGATGCGAAGAGGAAGGGGTCGACAGTCGGAGCCATCACCACCGCTCGCCACCGTCACGGCCATCACAACCGCCGTACCTGCTTGTCAGGGAGAAGCCGAGCCGAAGATCACGATACTGCCGCCGATGTTGGCCAGACCGGAGGCAGTCCCTACCGTCCGCTGCCTCCTAGCCTGGTCGCCAGCGTTGCCTGAAGTGGAAAGTAGAAGCAGCGAGCCAAGAATCCAACTCCGCCGCTACCGCCGACTCCATCCGCTTGGAGCCGTGATGCACTCACTGTCCGCCGCCTACTAGCCCCGTCGCAGTCGTTTTTTGATCGCAGCACTCGCCGCCGTCAACCCGGTCTCCCGCGAAACCAAAATTTGATTCCAGAGTATTTGTTAGCGTTCACCGAAAGAGCGTGTTGATAACGTGTTGTAATTGTATGCCCGTTAGCTCCTAAGTTGTGAATCCAGACAAATAGGAGAAAAGTAAAGAACAAAGGAAAATATAGAGACAAAGTACATTGGACAAGTAATTCTTATTTCAACATCATCATCCTTACAAATGGGGGTACAACATATATATAATATACAAATAATAATGACAATAATAATGCTGACTGTTACAACCGTTACAAACTTTAATCATGATGTCCACACATTAATATTATTTATAACAATATAAACTAAGATAGTATTACATCAAATAAAAGATGAGACTATACCCACTAAATGAAGTACTATAATTAGAGAATTAAATATATTATAAATAAAATATTTTAATGACCATAGTTAATACTCAATTAATTCAATGCAAGTATTGAACTCCCTCATCCATCTTGTAATCAACGGCCATCATAGGTGATGGAGTTTGTGATTGAAGAACAATGAGAGTGTATATTCCCTTTAGAATATGAAAGTGATGAAACAAAATCATCAAAGCCTTCACTTCGAGAAATAGTCAAGCCGGCCGTGGAGAGAGTGAGCAATGATAAATCTGGCAAAGCTACAGAGCCTTCGAAGTATCGAAGAATTTGTTGAATGTTAGGCCTAAATTCTGTATCTACTAAAGAACACAACAATCCAAGTTTTAAGACAATGTTTACCTCTTCAACAACATAATCTTCACCAAGTTTAGGATCAATAATCTGCAATATTTCGCCTCTATTCCATGACAAAAACACCCACTCTACCAAAATAAGAACCTCATAAGGCGCTTTATGTTCTATAGCCCTTCTGCCACATACAACTTCAAGTAAGAATACTCCAAAAGCAAACATATCAGAAGTTT
>CM008335.1:16732425-16746457 GCA_002525835.2 Ipomoea batatas | reverse complement strand
TAAAAAAAAAAAGGTAACTTAATAAAGTTTATATATTACATTAAGGACAACAGATATGACTCCAAATTTTACAAACACAAAAATCTAAGATGCTAATAACTATTAACCAGCAATTCCATAAACACCAAACTAAGAATATTATCCCTTATTGACCATCATTACACATAATCAGCGGCCTCCAGAGAGAATAGAGTTTGCGACAGAGGAGCAATATGCGCTTCTCCTTTCTCCAGACGATGAAAGAGACCCAACAAAATCATCAAAACCTTCGCTCTGACCAACTATTAGGCCTGCTGTGGAAAGGGAAAGTGATGATAACTCTGGAAGTACCATAGAGCCATCCAAGTACAAAACCACTTGTTGCATGCTTGGCCTAGACGTTGGGTCTAGAAGAGAACACAATAGCCCAAGTTTTAAAACCAAGTTTGCTTCTTTGGTAACATAATTGAGCCCAAGTTTGGGATCAATAGCCTGCAAGATCTCACCTCTACTCCAACAAGAAAATACCCATTCTACCAAAAGATCATCCTCATTCGGGGCTGCCGCGGGCTCTATAGGCCTTCTGCCACATGCAACTTCAAGCAAGAATGCTCCAAAAGCGAACACGTCGGAGCTAGTTGTGGCCTTGCCTTTTCTGATGTGCTCCGGGGCAAGGTAGCCGAGAGTTCCCACTACATGCGTAGTCTGAGGATCAGTTCCATGATCGTACAATCTAGCTAGGCCGAAATCTCCTAGCCTTGCATTCCACTCACTGTCTAGCAAGACGTTACTGGCCTTTATATCTCTGTGGACCACCACCTGCTCCCATTCTTCGTGTAGATAGAATAGCGCCGACGCTACTCCTTTGATTACTTGAAACCTTTGGTTCCAATTGAGGGACGATTTCGGCTTGTCGAACAAATACTTGTCAAGACTTCCATTCGGCATGTATTCGTACACCAAGAGCAACTCTCCTTTGCGCCTGCAATAGCCTAGAAGTGGAACTAAATTCCTATGACTTAGCCTCCCCATACTAACCACTTCAGCAATGAATGCCCTCATCCCACGTCTTGATTCATGGGAGACTTTCTTTACAGCAATCTCATTTTTTGAATTAGGCAACACTCCTCTATAGACTCTCCCAAAGCCCCCAGTACCTAAAAGCTCCTTCTCTTTGAATCCTTTAGTAGCAGTGTACAATTCTTTGTACTTGAACCTATGAGGCCCATACTCAAGCTCCCAATCTTCAAGCACTTCTGCAAACTTCTTTTTAATCATTACATAATAAGCTGCACCTAAAATCAGTGCTAGAATAGAAACAGGCAAAATCACAGGCAAACCAATTGACAAAAACTCAGACCTCTTCTTGGATCCCAATCGAGGCAGATTTGGAAGTCGAGAGATCTCAAGCGCTTTGGCCACGCCATTTACCTTGAAGCTCCACCCTAGAACATAGTGGATTGAGGTTATAGACCCCGTTGCGGATGAAAACCCGAGGTACATGGTTTGGCCTATGATTGGAGTAAGATCATAGGACAAAGACAACAGAGGAATTTTTGGTTTGGGTACATTTATAGGTGCTAAACTAACATTAATTTGCTTCTTTGGACCACTATACTCCACCCAAGCTTGCATAGGCTCCCCACTGATCAGAGTCAAGTTCTGAGGCAAAGAGCCATTACCAACATAACCTGCTGGTTTTGAAACTTGGGACTTCATTTGATTTATGTTGATCCCAACATGGTTATCATTGATATCTTCAAACTCGCGGGATAACAAAGTATCAAACTCAACTGCAAAGAGATGGTTTGTGAGATTACCATTAGTTGTGTCATTGAGAAGGCCAATATAGGGGGCTGGAAGACCTCCCAGAAGGCTCCTTTTTGGTGCAATTGCAAAGGCCAAGCCATGACCACCCAAAGTAGAGTATTCGGGGACTATGGCAAACACAAAGGTAGTCGAGAAAGAGAGAGCCGAAGCAGTTGATGTGTTCTTGAACCTAATCGGAATTGGGTGAAAGGCATGGCCTGTCTTTAGCCTGGAGGAATTTGTTAGCTTCAAAAGGCCATTGGAAGTGAGCTCTGCTAAGCCATCTAGGCTAAGGTTTGCAGACCTGAACCCAGTGTAAGTGAATCCAGTATCTTCACTGTCTGCAAACTTTCTTAGACTATAAACTATTAATATCAAAAGCTTTACAAACATGGCTAAAGATCAATCAAACTAGCTTAGCTTAGCTTCTTGAGTTCTTGCTGAACTCTGATTCTTCTCAAGCATTATATATGCTGTTAGTGTTCTCAATGTGCCTTATTTTCCAATGCATAATGCCTTAATTGATTGGTAATTAATTGGATACAATATAATATCTTACCTAAGATTGATTGATAGTGTTGGGCCATATTTTATTTATAACTTGGACAGTGTAGTAGACAATATAACAGAGCCTACCCGATTTCGCCACGAATGCTTGTCTGGATCAACTTCACTATTTTCATTATTGATATTTGTCTAATTTACTTGTATTGAGTAGAGGCTGATATAGGACCAAATCTAGTAATTGGTGGCTAAGGAATTGTTGAATCGAGAATGGTGTCCAACATTCTATTTCTAGAAAATGTAGGGATATATAAGGAAATAAAGTTGCTCCTAGTGATAAGGGTTGTGTCTTTATATATTTTCGACAATAAAGTCTAGCTAGGTGTCTTATTACACAAGTTTTTTCTTCTCTTTTATTATTATTATTATTTATATGATTCAACTTTCAAGGTAGTAAGTACTTGGCCGGTAAAACCTGTAAAGAATACAGAGCTGCCAAGTAATATTGTTGGACCCACAGAACTGTTATTTGGACAGAAAATTTTCACCCCCCATGACACGGATTTGAAAACTGGAGTTTTACTTTTTTACTTAAAAATGATACGTTTGAAAGATATTGTTTCAAAAGTATTAGTTTTTGATTAACAAATAATAGTTTTATTTAGATGTGATATGTGCTATGTCTTGACAACTGTTAGTTTTTAATTGGGAAGCAGTATGGTTGTTCTTCGAAAATATTATATTAATTTGAAAAAAGTGTCAAATAGGCCACCGAACTTGTCGCTTTTGTGCAATTAGGCCATTGAACTTAAAAAGTGTGCAATTCAACCATCAAACAAGCAAAATTTGTGCAATTGGACCATTTTTACAAAAAATTTTAATTTAATTTGAATTAAAAACATTTCAATATTGACTCTCAACTAGTATGGTAGAAGAAAATGTCACTCTTAATACATATATGTTAGTAATATAATTGAATTTTACTAGAAAATTTTTGTAAAAATTGTTCAATTACACAAATTTTGCTTGTTTGATGGTTGAATTGCACACTTTTTAAGTTCAATGGCCCAATTGCACAAAAGCAATAAGTTCAGTGGCCTATTTGACACTTTTTCCTATTAATTTTGGCCGGAAATAAATGAACTTTATTTTAGTTCTACTATGTGATACTTAATAACAAATATTTAGTATTCAATTAGAAAAGTATGTATTACCTTTTAACTAAAAAGTGATAAATTGTTTTTATTTTATTTTTTTCAATTCAAAAAGTAATATATATTGTCATGTGCTCATTTTATTGGGAAAGTCTTGATCCAATAGGTAATGAAAACTGGTGGGCTGATGGAGTTGGGTCATGGGTGCACAGCAACGCCATACACATGACTTGACTATTGGAGGGAGGGAGTAAAATATTAAGGAGTTGTTGTCAATGGTTATCAAACCCAGGACCTTGTTGGTAACACAAGCACCAACCACCCAGCTGTCCAAATCTCATGTTTTTCAAAAGGCAGGATGCTCTACTTATCTGTGCGAAGATCGCTAACATCCAAGTAGTGGGGAACACGTGTATGACCAATAATAATGGCAAGCTAGAGTTGTACATTTGTCAAACATCTGGAAGAGCTCTATACTATAAATAGGCAGCTTTATTTCCTCTAAAGACACCATCCCTTGGTCCGTACAATTATTCATAGTAAAATGGTACGAGTTCCTAATCTTATAGCTTGTATTATTTATTTATTGTTTTGGTTGCCGTTTTATACAAATATTTCGGACTTTGTACTACTCTTATGGGCTCCCATATTTTGAACATTCATACTCGGTTTATGATAAATCTGGTCCCAATTAAACCATCATATTGCTTTAAAGTGACAGGATAATTGGGCATCCAGCATCCCGACTCGAACCACAAGAAGACAAGCACTGACACGATGGAAGATAAATGGCCACCAGTTACGTAAAGACGACACATTGAAGGGAAGAGTTATTATCAACGACTCCATCACCATACATTGAAAGCTCACCATCGTACTGTCCGTCCGTTACAATTCATAGAAGACGAGACGTTGCACCTGAAATATAAGTAGAAGCCTGTTGTAGGAGGAATGGGGGTCTGTTTTCTTACACACAAGCACTACTGTACTGAGACTGAAATCACTTATTGTACTGAATTATAATATTTCACTTATACACAAATTATATTTCAGTAACATATTTACCGTCATTAGTGCTTTCATTGAGAGATGAGATCAAATCTCAGGCAAGCTCTACATATTACAAAAGTACTAGTTTATCATTGGAGATAGCTGGATGAGGATCTAACAGCTCCCATGGATCTTGTACTATAACGGCAACCATGGCCGCAAGGGCGATCTTCGTAGTAGCCCAAGATGACTGCTATGAACCCGAACTGGGTGTGGTTTTGCAACAAGTTCATGAGACGGTTGGCCCGTTCCTCCGTTTCCATGTCGACGCCGATGAAGCCATCTAGTGCATCTCCTCCTCAAGTGGTGTCCGCCTTATCTAGTCCGTCGCCTCCTCAAGTGGAGTCCACCTCATCCAGTGCGTCGCCTCCTCAAGTGGCGTTTTTCTCATTCAGTGTGTCGCCTCCTCAAGTGGCGTCCGCCTCATCAAGTGTGTTTGCCTCTAGTGACGTCGCTTCCTCAGGTGGTGTCCGCCTCATCAAGTGCGTCCACCTCCAGTGACGTCGCTTCCTCAGGTGGCGTCTGCCTCATCAAGTGTGTCGCCTCCTCAAGTGGCGTCCGCCTCATCAAGTGCGTCGCCTCCTCAAGTGGCGTCTGCCTCATCAAGTGCATCCGCTTCCAGTGGCGTCCGCCTCATCTAGTGTGTCGCCTCCTGAAGTGGCGTCCGCCTCATCAAGTGCGTCTGCCTCCAGCGGCGTCGCCTCCTCAAGTGGCGTCCGCCTCATCCAATGCATCGCCTCCTGAAGTGGCATCGCTTCCTGAAGTGGCGTCCGCCTCGTCAAGTGTGTCCGCCTAATTCTATTTTAAAAAAATAATAATAATGACAAAGGAATAAAAAAATAAAAATAAATAAATAATTTATAATATATTCCCTTAAGACCAACACGGGATTCGACATGGCTAGCTACCTGCCTACCTGACAGGAGGGTGTTTTCTAGGTCAAGCTTAAGGCTTGGTTACTAAAAGACCACACTTTATTCCCTTAGGGCCGGCACAAGATCCGATCCCGCTAGCTACCTGACGGAAGGGTGTTTCTTGGTCAAGCTTAAAGCTTGATTACGAAAACGCTATCCCCTAAGGAGTAGTACGGGGCCTAACTCGCTCACTACCCTACAGAAGAGCTAACATTTGAACGAGCCTACGGCTGGTCGAAGTGAGCTCGCACACAAAGCGCCAAAAAAAATCGGAACATAGCCTGGCCTCGGCCACTTTTGACCGAGGCCCCGCCTCGACCGCCGTGTTTTGCCTTAAAAATACAATTTCATCTCTGTTCTGCACTATTATTACTGCCTAGTTGACTCGGCTACGCTCGCAAACTGGGTAATAGGGCCGCGTTTGTGGCCGAGGCGTGGCCTCGGCCGTCGCGTTTTGCCTTAAAAAAAGCAATTTCATCTATGTTCTGCACTATTATTACTTCTTAGTTGACTCGGCTACGCTCGCAAACTTGGGAGTAAGGGGACTGGTGACAAGATAATTGGGCATGCAGCACCCCGACCCGAATCACAAGAAAACAAACACTAACCCAAAGGAAGATAAACGGCCACCAATTACGTAAGGACTACACATTGAAGGGAAGAATTATTATCAACGACTCCATCACCATACATTGAAAGCTCACCATCATACTATCCGTTACAACTCATAGAAGAGGAGTCGTTGCACTTGGAGTATAATTAAAAGCTTGTTGTAGGAGGAATGGGTGTCTGTTTTCTTACACACAATCACTACTGTACTGAGATTGAAATCACTGATTGTACTGAATTATCATACCTCACTTATACAAAAATTATATTCTGATAACATACTTACCGTGAACGATTATTACTTTTTGCGAGATATAGACATTTTTATGAGATCAGTAGAAAATTGTGTGCTTATGAAATGTTAAAGATATATTAATTAAATTTGAACAGTCTTACACAAAATCAACTGTAAAAAAAATAAATTCATGAATATATGTTAAATTTTCACTAATAATTTCTAAATGAGTTAATACTTAGATTTACTTATTGACCATTTCAACTACATAAAAGAGTGGTTGAAAAAAGTTTTTTTTTTTTTTTGTTAATTATAACAAAGTGTAACAAAGTGTATTTATAATGGATTTAAAATAATGGATTTTAATGAAATTTTAATTCTTTTAATTGAGTCTCTCTAAACTTTTGTAGACTTTATAAAATTTTATAACTATATATATATATATATATATATATATATATATGTAATATGGATAGATCGACCTTTAATATCTTTTATGGACTTTTTTATTTTATTTTAAAAAGTCTACAAAAGTCATTAAAATTCTAAGTTGAATACATATTCACAAACTTTCAATTACTTTGATTTTTATTATTTATAATTTTCTTACAAAAGTGAAAAGTTGTAGTACGTGTATATTATAAAATTCTTTTTTTCATAAAATATTTTTTCTTCCTCCACATCAACATTTTCAATTAACTTCATTATTTTTATTCATAGTACGGTGAGACATTATATCGCCATCATATATGTATAGTATACAATATTAATAAACACCAACCCATCGAACCACCTATAAACAAAACTATTTCATATGAAAATTTATAACAATATTGAATACAAATAATTTATAATATGGAGTAACAAAATAGTTCCATTAAAATATTTAAAACTATACTTACTAGTTATGCATTAAAAAAATTTAAAACTAAAAAAATATAACATTAATAATAATGAAATTTTTTTTGAATAAGATGTACTACATACTACTGGGAATAGCAACAAAAGAGTTGCTATTTACATGCCCAATGTTGGGCTGTAAACAACTTCTCTTGCCACTGTTCTCAACTCCAGGTTGTTAAAACAAATTGGAGAAAAATAGGGCAATCCCCAATCAAGTTTGTCAAAATAGCAATCACAAGGGTATAAGTTTGACTTTCGACTGGAGCAGTCTATATGCTTTCTTGGTTTGAGTCAGCTTACTATGAGCAAATTAAACTAAATTGGTTTACCTTATTGTGGTCCTTTGTTGGTTAGGTTCCAAGGCTGAGAGGTTATGTTTACCTAGTACACACCCTTGAATAGTGGCTACGATTTTCTTTCGTTACTAAAAAAAAAACGAGTTTCCCTCGTTACTCAAAATATTTGAAAAAATTTTATATTATAATGGTGGTACGGGGTGAATATCGAAAAAAAAGTTTTTAAAAATATACAAGTATTTATGAATATTAGAAACATATAGTAAATTTTTAAAAGATAGATTAAAAGTTTGCAATTTTTACAAAGATAGATTAAAAGTTTGCATTGTTTAGGTATGTAGGGAGAAAGAGCTTCTAGAAAAGGTTTACAAGTTTGGAGTCTAAAAAATGAATTTCAACTATTTATATCCGAGAATAAAAAGTCTACAAAAATTGTAATTTAGCAGGTTCTATAGAAGTCAATCACTTTTTGAATACCACTATATAGAATTTTAAATAATTCGTGAAATTCTGAATCGAATCCCCGCTAATTTTTAAGGATTGTTTAAAAGTTAGAATCAAATAAGAATAGACTTTTAAAGACTATTTAAAAGTTTATCAAATACCACAACATTTTTAAAATCTCCTTAAAAAGTTTAAAAGTCCATACGAATCCATACACCCCTAAATATTTAATATTTTTTTGGGTAATCAAAAAATTGGTTGAAATTTCACAATTTCCTAACTGTGTTTCAATACAATGTCTATTAATATTCATCTATGACATTTCCGGCCTTTTCGAAATTAATTTACAGAATAATGTTTAAATAGGTCACTGAACTGCAATATATAATTGATTATTGAACTCAAAAAATTGTAATTAGGTCTTGAACCATTTAAAATTATATAATTAAACTGGAATTTATATATTTAACCTGTTATTGCTTATGTGATGGTTAGTTTATTAACATTTGTCTCCAGTTTGGAGAAGAAGAATGGTCTTCGTCTCGGACTGGAAACAAAGAAATCAGCTTTGTCTTCGGTTGGAGATGAAGAACCTTCCTTTGTCTCCAAGCTAGAGACAAAGACAAACTCTTCGTCTTCGGCTGGAGTCGAAGGCGGAAGAGGGTTACGTTAAGAGGTTTTGATTTTTTAAAAAAAATTATTTTAATATAATTTAAAATTATTTTAAAAATTTTCAAAATAATTTTTTCAACAAATTAATGGTCATGTACTCATGTCAGCAATAACTGATCAAACAAGTCAATTTCAATTTAATTGCATAATTTTGAATTGTTTAGGGAATCAATCTTAATTTTTTTTGATAACTTGGGCACTGCCTTAACTGAATGGTAATTGGATATATTATCATACAACGACCGGCCGCATGGTTGAACAAACCTCGTCTTCCTCCCGGGGGTTTTCCAGATTTTCTTCTCAAGGGGGTATAGGCTGATTGGACGGTGGGCGAGAGGCGGGTCTAATGAGGGTTTCTAACCGATCCCGGACCGACAGGTCCGTCTAAGTATGTGTCAATGTGTATTAACATTTGAATATGATATTTGGTTTTCCAAATTAATTAAATCATTCTAGTGCCCCCAACCCCAAGCTAGGCAAAGGTGATATAGGCAAATGACAAGAGTTTCTTAAGTTCGTGACAATATACATGATGATGTTCAAAAGTCATTCATCTAATTAGGGCGCTATAGAAAAATTGGTTGTAGTGGTTGGAGCTGTCTACATTTTGAGTCGTATATTTCTTGAAAGATCATTTGAAAGACTTGTGCTTAAAACTAAACAATATTCTATGACTAATGGTAAAATTTTCAATTTAAAAAGTAAAAATTCAGGTAATTGATATGGTCGGGCACTATTATATTATTTCAACATGGACTAAAATACACAAGAAAGCCGACACGATTTCGCCACCAACGCCTACCTGTCTGCATCAAAATCGCTATTGTGATTCTTGATATTTGCTTTTTAATTACTACAACAATCAATTATAGAATCTAGGTAGCTGTCTAACTCTAAGTTTTTTCTTTTCTTTTCACCCTTAACACGATTCAACATAACTTAGAGTAGAAACTATTTGTTTTTTTTTTTTTTGAGAAGAGTAGAAACTATTTGTTAGTATCAGTGATGAATATGTTTGGGAAAGAGCAAATACCAATTTTAGTCCCACGACTATTAGCAAAATGACAATTTTGGTCCACATGTTTCATTTCTACCAATTTTAGTCTCACGACTATTGTTTTAGTACCAATTTTCATCCACGACTATTGTTTTAGTGCCAAAATTTATCGCGCCGGTCACCCATTCGTTTAAAACGTGCAAAAATCTAAAATTATTAAGCGTATTTTCATCATTTTCAACATAATATCTTAATTTGAGTATGAATAAATGGATTTAAGTTCTAAAATCGATCAAAATTCGCAGTTTTCCTCCTCATTTTACCTTAATTTGAGGAGGAGAATTGTCAATTGTGATCGATCTTAGGGCTTAAATCTCTTTATTCATGCTCAAATTGGGATATTGAGTTGAAAAAGACGAAAATAACTTAAAAAATTTTAGATTTCGGGCACGTTTTAAACGGATGGGTGACCGGCGCGATGAATTTTGGCACTAAAACAGTAGTCGTGGGACCAAAATTGGTACTAAACAATAGTCATGGGACCAAAATTGGTAGAAATGAAACATGTGGACTAAAATTATCATTTTGCTAATAGTCGTGGGACCAAAATTGGTATTTGCTCGTTTGGGAAAATTATGAGGTCTTGTTGAGTTATTAGGGGCCATGTGTTATTTTTGTTATAAAATATGTTGCTCATAATCACATTGATAATTCTTGTGGCCTTTGTTCATTAAAATTGTGAGGAGTGGATCGGAGTGTTTTGCGGCTAAAAGAGGTGGTTATGCCACTATAAATAGCCTAATTGGCTTTGTTAAAAAAATACAACAAAAAACAAAAGTTCTCTTCCTCCCTTTTAATCTCTCTGTCGCTTTGTCTGAGCAAAGTGAGGTTCGCTTGTGCTATAGTTGGTATAAGCTTAGCGCAACTGGTCTGTGTAACTTGTTGGAAGCGTGCCGGGATCCTTAACTACACCGTTACCGGGCAAATAACGCTTTTAAGGCAGTGTTATTGTAACACGGCACAGACTTCATATTCTGTTTAGTTGTTCTCCTTTTCCTAAAGAGTGTCAGGATTAGTTGACGTTGCCTCAACTTTCCAACAGTTAAACGCGTTACTTGGGCAATAGTCAACCTTTTGGTACGATGGCTCCTTCGGTCATACCCGATTTATCCAAGATAACCGCCCTCGATGGGAATAATTACTGGTGGTGGGCACAAAGAATGCTGATACTCTTCGAACAACTGAAACTAGTCTATGTTATGTTCTGTGATCCACCCGAACCTGCTCCGCTAAGGTTCCCCTTTCAAGAACCAAGAGAAATCAGTCCTGAACCGGATTATACTCCTGGTCAAGAACCGGGGGTAACTCTGGTACAATTTACAGATGACAATATGGTAGCTAGAGGATACCTTATGTCACCAATGACTGACAAATTGTTTGACATCTATGTCAAACAAGACTCGGCAAAAGTTATTTAGAAAATGCTATCAGAAAAGTATGGTGCCAATGATTGATGTAGTGTGTAGGGTGATATCATCTACTGATTTCATAAATCATTGCTTTCACTAGTACAAAATTAAACTGCACATCCGCTACTATTGTAAAAGGCTTTTCGCTACTATTGTACAACATAGCGGATGGGAGAGTCTCTGAATGTCGCTGACTTTTCGCTACCGTTGTACAACTGTAGCGAAAAGTCTGATCATCCGTTACCGTTCCTAGCTAAGAACGGTAGCGGATTTTTTTTTAATATTTGATCATCTGCTACCGTTCCTAGCTAGAGGAACGGTAGCAGATTAGTATAAAAAAAAAAAAAAAAAAAGGCATCGGTTACTGTTCCAGCTTAGGAACAGTAGCAGATACCCCTTTTTTTAAAAAAAAAAATTAATTAATTAATTAAATTTATTAATATAAAAATGAAAGTTGTTTTTATACAAAGATGACATGAACCCCTTGAGGTACCACAATCTACAATATGAAGCGTAATAAGCATATGATCAGTATTCACTTGCACCTTCTATTGATCCTCAAGATCTCCCTACCACCATCATCTAAAACAGCTTAGGTTCTCATCTTATATAAATGAAGGAATTAATCAGTAAGGATTTGCAGCAGTCAAACCATGCCATTATGGTTTGCCTGTGAAACTGCATTCCATATAGGTAATGCATTCCAGCAGAAACAATCTGTTCACCTAGCTTTTCCCTTAAAGCTAATGGAAAGCTAATGGGTAGTGAATTTTTTGCAATAGTAGCGGATGTACAGTTTTGTACTAGTGAATTCCAACATTGGGCCCTCCAGCCACAAAGTGATATAGCAAATTGAACACAATGAAATAATGAGACATCCATAAGTGAGCATATAAAATTACAATCATTTTCTATTATGAAATATACGTCAAATAAGCTTTCAGACTTATTAGTAAAATGGAATTGAATCCTTAAATTTAAAAAGTTTTTAAGAGATCCTTGAATTTAGAAAGAAAAAGTACAATTAGACTTTTTTTTTATTTGTTTTAGTAAGTAAACTTACTTGGCATCTAAATCATCATCCAAAATATTTAATATAATAATTTTAGGAGATTTTTCTATATAACAATAAAACTTTTAAATCTTATTTTTCAAATAGGGATAGTTTTAGTCTCACCATTGCTTCATTACTATCGATTAGCTTTCCATTGTTTTGTCACTACCCATTTTTACATTGTTATTGCAACAACATTAAAAATTATTTTTATAAATACTAAAAAATCCAAATGTTAATAGTAAGAGTAGACCAAATAACATTTATGTTACAATTCAAAACTATAACAACTCTACTATAACTACTTTAATTTTATTTAACTATGCATTTGAAAAAAAAATTAAAATATTGTATTATATGCTAATTTAATTTTTGTTAATATGCTTTTTATTTATTTAATTAAACATTTCCAAATAATAATAATAGAACTGTAGTACGAATATGACTTTTATTACCATATTTTATAATATTACGTTGCAGGAAAGTATATGTACTGTATTATTACGATTAGTAATTTTAATTTAGAATTGTATTACGAATAGAAATTGTATTGCCATATTTTACAATGTTACCCAAACCTTAATACTATAGGAGTGTTTTGGGCATGGAGTTAAAATGGAAGATTTTTTTTATTAATGAGTATTGGATGAATTAATGATAACAAAAGTAAGCAAAGAAATATCTAGTAGAAGGCAAAACTCACCAACCAAATGTCATCTTAATTAACCAGATTTAAAATATTGAAAATATTATGTAGTAATATAAGTAAGACAATAAATGAGATCGGGAGAACAATGTATTATATCATCAAATATAGAAAATACTTAATTAGTTAATCATATAATACAAATATAGAAAATATTATGTAGTAATCTCAGTAAAACAATAAATGAGATCGGGAGAACAATGTATTATATCATCGAATATAGAAAATACTTAATTAATTAATCATATAATACAAATATAGAAAATATTACGTAGTAATATCAGTAAGACAATAAATGAGATCGGGAGAACAATGTATTATATCACAAATATAGAAAATATTTAATTAGTTAATCATATAATACAATGTAACGTGCGTTAATGAGAATATTGAATGAATTAATTACTACGTTTTTTAACGGTTTTTTCCCTATATAAAAATGTTGTAAGAGCAAGGCTCTCTTAGTAGATTTTACAGAAGAATTAATATTTATAATTTTCTCTCTAGCTAGTACCAAAACATGGCCAAAGCAATATTAGTGCTTTTCGCCCTTTTCTGCATAGTTCAATTTTGCATAATTTCATCTCTTGCGTGAGTTTTCTTCCATTTTTCTATAATCGATATGTTCTTTCAACCGAATAACCACCAATATATAGATTTTTTTTTTTGTGGAATTGTCAAACCTATGAAATTGTAACTTAAAATTATGGGTTATTTACATTCAATTACGAAAGGTTTGGGCTTTCAAAAAAAAATTACGAAAGGTTTGGGACATCTCTAACTAAATTACTCAGACAATTGCCTTGATAACCACGTGTTTCCAAGTTTAACTCTTTGTGAGAGTTGTCTATTGATTTTCTTGATTTGTGTCCGTCAATTATTGACAACTTAGGCTGGTTTACATTTTTGTAATCCTTTGCCATTTAGGGTA
The DNA here is from genome assembly GCA_002525835.2 of Ipomoea batatas. Taxonomy (NCBI): domain Eukaryota; kingdom Viridiplantae; phylum Streptophyta; class Magnoliopsida; order Solanales; family Convolvulaceae; genus Ipomoea; species Ipomoea batatas. Next base: position 16,732,731 of record CM008335.1, on the reverse strand, counting down.
AATCTCAACATAACTAAGATAGCTTAGGGTGATTATTCTTGTTAATAACGTATTTTAATGTATTGTGGATACAGGCAGCATGAAGTAGAAGGCGGTTTGGAGGGTGTGAAAACAAAGAAAATTGAAGAAATTGGAGAGAAGATAAACTTGGGACAATGCTATAGGACGATATGTGGTTCTGATACTTGTTGGTGCTGTGGAAACAACCCGAAAAGTGTTTTAAGAATGACACAGCTTGCGAAGCAGCTGTTTGTCCTTAAAACAAACAAATGTCAATATGTTTTTATGTAATTCCGTTATGAATCA
>CM008335.1:16560701-16573264 GCA_002525835.2 Ipomoea batatas | reverse complement strand
ATATATAGACATAGTCTCGCGGCACGGCAATTCGAGACATCAATTGCGGTTACGCCCGCGCGATCATTACGATGGAAGCTTGCGATGGCGGTGATCTCCTGGTCGTACTGGTCGATCTCTCGCGGCTAAGAGTTGAACTCTCGAAGCTTGCATGGGTCGATCGATCGTAGCTCTGAGTCACCTCTCGAAGGCGATCTTCCGCGCGTAACTGCAATAACCTCTCGCAAAAGACTTTGGCCAAGACGGTTCACTTCCAATGTGACCGTTCAGGTGATTAACTCAATATGTTATGGAATTAATATCAGATTAATTCCAATATTTATTTTTAGAGTTAATTTTATGTTAATGGCAGAGTTAATTCTTGGTTAGTGGGTGGAGGTTACCTTGCCAGGAATGAATGCCATGATAAATGCCATTAATCCTTCATCTCCTATATATTTTTCTAGGTGAGCAGCAGATTTTAGAACACAAGCAAGAAGAAGATATACGTGATATACACGAAATACTTTCCCACCTCGAAACTCTGCTCAACCTTCGTTCTAGCCACCTGTGTTCATCCCACGTTCTCGTTCGCCGGGTCCCGAGTTTGTGTGCTCAAACGCAAGGACCGTAGTACGTTTTATCCTGGGAAACCTAGGCCGCAACGTTCCAGCACCTCGGGAAGCGGTAAATAAGGTTTTAAGGAAAGTGTCTCACGACTCGTACTTACAACTACCCCAAATTCCGTTATACACCGTCCCTGTATTCCAGGTTTATCTAACCTTTGTTGTAGGTTTAAATTCCTGGAATTTTCTTATATTTCTTTTTGTTGTAATCCTTCGTGGATTATTTCTCCTTGTAATATTTGTTTTAGTGGATTTTTCTATTTCGTCCATTTTCTTGGGTATTTCGAGAATTGTTTCCCAACAAAGTGTATATATATATATATATCGAAAAGTTTTGCTTCTCATTCTCAAAGAAAGGTTGTTTATTAGTTGTCACGCATCACGTTTAGCACATTCTAACAAACTCATCTCTCAAATATTGGCAAAAAAAAAAAAAAGTTGGCAAAAAATGTAGCTGAAAAGTAGCTTTGTTTTAGTTTAATTTTTCACACATTGTAATTTGTTTCATTTAATACGCACAACCCGCTCTGATCTACTATTCAAATTTATTTTTATAAGGTATCATTTTAATTTTACGCACCAGCAATAAGGGAATTGAACCAACAGAAGCATCATTAACAAAACTACTTGCACAAGGGGTTTGAACCTACCCAGGACCTTACATATAGATATACGCGCAACTGCCACCTCGTCTATCAATCCATTGTTTATCATGTCTGTTTTTTTATATTTATATCTAAAGCATAAACTATATATACACATATACATACAACCCTATATAGGGGGTGGGGTGGGGTGAGTGGAGGCCGTTGTCTCCACTGTCCCCACGGTAGCTCCGTCACTGAATATACATATTTGTATGAGCTCTTTTATTTAATTTTATTTTATTTTATACGCATTTGATAATATACATATTTGTGGCATATCTTCATCATCCATACAAGTGTGTAGACGATGTTACACCGTATAACAATTGTCAAATATTTTGCGGTGATTAGTTGGTTTACAAGCAACTTTCCACACACGTTTGCTTCCAATAATTTTACTATATTTTATTACTAATGCTTACAGATAACCATACATAATCACATGTGCTAAGTTTATTTTACAATTTTTTATATTATTCAATTTTTTTATTTAAAAATATTTAAAAAAATAAAAAAAAATAGTTTAACCTTTAAATAGTAAGACGATAAATGAAATATAACGTAAGATTTTATAATTTCACATGTAATATTCTATGTGTTTACAAACACTTAGATCGTCAATCTATCAACCGTCTTACCAACTAATGGAATATTCATAACTATTTCATTTTAATTGATATAATTACTTTAAAAAATCAATCCGGAACAATAGTACAAATTTTACTATACATTATGAGTAACATGTAAACCAATTTAATTACAAGAGAATGAGACAAAGTGCAAGTAGCATTATATTATATATTATTGGTGCTTCCAATCAAAATTTGATACGCATTGGGAATAGCTTTTTGTGGGCGAAATTCACGAGCTACGACTACCTACCAATCCACAATCATTACAACTCTATGGAATATACTATCAAATAATATATATTTAGTACACAAATAATCTATTTTTAGTATATTAAAATACACATTATATTCATGAAAAAAGAGCAAATACCAATTTTGGTCCCACAACTATTAGCAAAATGACAATTTTAGTCCACATGTTTCATTTCTACCAATTTTAGTGCCACGACTATTGTTTAGTACCAATTTTGGTCCCACGACTACTGTTTTAGTGCCAAAAATCATCGCGCCGGTCACCCATCCGTTTAAAACGTGCCGAAATATAAAATTTTTAAAGATGTTTTCGTCCTTTTTCAACTCAATATCCCAATTTGAGCATGAATAAAGAGATTTAAGCCCTAAGATCAATCACAATTCACAATTCTCCTCCTCAAATTAAGGTAAAATAAGGAGGAAAACTGTGAATTTTGATCGATTTTAGGACTTAAATCCATTTATTTATACTCAAATTGGGATATTAAGTTGAAAATGATGAAAATACTCTTAACAATTTTAGATTTTTGCACGTTTTAAACGGATGGGTGACCGGCGCGATGAATTTTGGCACTAAAACAATAGTCGTGGATAAAAATTGGTACTAAAACAATAGTCGTGGGACCAAAATTGGTAGAAACGAAACATGTGAACCAAAATTGTCATTTTGCTAATAGTCGTAGGACCAAAATTGGTATTTGCTCTCATGAAAAATATATTATTTTGTATAATATACCTTCAGTACACAAATAATGCATTTTTTTTGTTATGATTCACATAGCATTGTGTAGAATATCATTTGCCACCAACCCATTCCACCACTAGCAAATTAGGGGGCTGCTACTTTGGTAGGTTTTGGTGCCAAAACTCACTTTGTCATAAAAAGGAAACTTTCTGGAACGTCTTAGCTGGAAATATAGTACAACAATTTGAAGTAGTGAAGGCTGGTTGTTTTAGCTTTTTAGAAGGCTGCTTTGCTGCTTCTATTTAATGCCAGCTTAGTTGTTACAAGTTGGATACAGTTCAAACTCTTAGCCCCACCATTACATATATACAACATCCATCACGTTTCTAGCTAGCTACCTCACTTTTTAGACTTTGAATTCTCGTGAAATTAGATCGATTATAATAGTATTTGTGAGATTCATAACAGCTGAATCACTCTCTGATATTGCCAAAGACCTAGTGATCAAGCGGCATGAAGTGACTTTTTCAAATTGGAGGTTATGGATTCAAGCCTCAGTGATGGCTATATATATATTATCACTTTATTTCAAAAAATGGTCTTAAATATAATACGACAAATTCACATAACATTTTCAAAATGAGTTAATATTCAATTTAGTCATCAATTATAGTGATATTTTTTGATATAGTCATAATTAAATGTCTCTTTGTTTTTAATTGGGTCATAAACTGCGATGACTTTATCGAATTGAGTCCTCTGTTAGGGCTTCAATTTGTTGGGTGTTAGAATCAAAGACAACTTGGTAATTTTTTTCTCTATTACTACCCAATTTAGTCTCCGGTTATAGTGATTTTATCTAATTTAGTCGTTGACTATAGTGTTTTTCTCAATTTATGATCAAACTTAGCACAAAAAAATAATTATGACTAAATTGAGAAAAATCACTATATTCAAAATCTAAATTGGGTATTAACTCTTTTAAGAAGTAAAAGTACTTTTTTTTTGAAGTAAAAGTAGTTTTCAAAAAAAAAAAAAAAAGTAAAAGTATTTTAAACAAAAATTAAATCATTCGTTAAAATAGAATCTAAAAGCAAAACAGCCAAAAAAAAAAAAGATTACTACAATCAAGTAATTGAAAGTGACATTTTAAAATACTTATTATTGAACTTGGTTTCATTCGCCGTTTGCAACATTTTATTTTTAAAAAAATTAATTCATAAATTATAACAAATTCTTAATATGTGGTTTTGGGCACGGCAGTGCCACATTATACACCCCAAAATTAAAAAATAAAAATGTTTAATTGGACAGACTGGACGTAACAAATGTTGAACCAATTTTGAAATTTAAAAAAGATATAATTTGGGTTTGGACAAATGGTATCTGTTGAGCCGTGACTGATGGGAAAGTTGATGAATCTATGTTTCTGACTTGTTAGCATCAGGATTTTGAGCCTCCATTACCGTACCAGTACGACCCCAAATTATTGGGACATGTATGGAATCTACGCCATTAACCTCGAAGTCTCCAGATGTTTGAATATAATAAAAAACACTATTCATAATGTAACAGCAGTACTGTTTCATCAAATATCTAGGATATTTGTTATTTTAGTTTTAATGTGTGCTGGCCATGGATGCCACAATTAATGCCCTTCTCCAAAATGTTAGTAAAAATATTGCAATATAAATTTGTTGTTTTTATTAGAATGATACAGAATTTGTGGACTTTGTACGTAGATGCACTTTCCAGTACTAATTTGTTCCTAAATGCTAATTTCTTTTTTCTTTTTTAATACTAATTACATTTGATTAATGATGGTCATTAATCTTTTGTTTTATAACAGGTTAGATTAGTTCTCACGTACTCATGGGAAGATGGTTCTCATAAGAGCATCACCTTATATATATTTAGGATCAAATTAGAATCCGTCCCACATCAAAGCGGACGGGTTGTTTGCTAAACGGCCGCGAACATGGTTGCCCATTACCTAGCTAGGGAAGCCTTATCCACCGTGTGGATTGTTTTTCTTCTCCTTTTCTTTTCATTGCTCACGCTTTAATTTGAGCTTGGACTCTAATTAATGATATTTCATCTTTGATTTCACCAAAAAAAAAAAAAAAAAAGGACCCGTCCCACATGAGAACGAAGTAAATACTAATTCGGCCTTTGATAATGAGTTCGTGTATTGTCATGAATTGTTTTTTTTAAAGATTTTTTGGATTATTATTTACATATATTTATGAAGAGATGAATTATTAATTTTATGAGCATTTAGAATTCTGATAGTATTATATGTGAATGTTATTCATGATTTTAAGAGGTATAATTTTGGTAGGATTTTATTCCCCATATTTGATGATGCTTGTTTTTTATTTACAATTGAAACTCTGATGAACTGCCGAACAGGGCTTTAGCACTAAAGAGGAGTTTATGAATGCAGGTGTGTGTGTGTGTTGGCTTATCGCCTAGCATTCAAAAACTACTTGTTTATGTCAAGTGTATTTAAAAAGTTGACAATTTCAATTAAAAAAAAAAAAAAACCTGGATGCTTTTAATTTGGTTCAAGGAAGTACCTTTGGATACAAAGTATTAGATTTATATTTTAATTTTGTTGTTTTCTTTACAATGGAATAAGATGGCTTTTTTTTTTTTTTGTTTTTTTTTTGCTTTTGTTATTATTATTATTATTATTTTTTGTTTTGCGAATAAGAAATAATGTCACCATTGTAATACAAATATAAAATGAGCATAGAGTATGCCCAGTTGTGAATATTGGGGATGCTGAATCAACTAATCTCTATCTAACAACTATTGGAGGAATAATTTTATTTTATTTTTTATTTTTAGATTTTGAGTACAATTGCAAGGCATGACAATAGGGAAGGAAAAAAGCACAAGTAAAAATTGTATATGTGCAATACACGAAGCGTTCAACGTCCACGTTTTAGAGAACATACCACTGGGCGTTTAACACTAGCACAAAAAGGGACATTTGCGTCTGGAAAACTCCGGACGCAAATTGTCCTATATTTATGATCAGTTTTGTACTAGTGTAATGAAGTAGTGATATGATTGTTTATCACTTCTATATATTTTGCTTTTTTTTCTTTTATAAAATACTATGTTTTTAATTTGATATGTTAATTAATTTATAATATTATTTAAATTTAAATAAAATTAATAGATAAAAATTAAATAAAATATTGTTGAAGTGATGGTGGCCCACAAATATTTAGTTGAAAGGTAAAACCACTTAAAAGAAAATGATACGGATTAGATGATAGATAAATACTACCCTAGTCTACCACGGGTCAGCTCCGGAGCGAAAATAGGGGGCCAACCTGGGCCCACACAACTGGGCCGTATGGGGCCCAAGGTGACCCCTCGGGGTTGACTTGGCCGACCCCGGCCCATGACTTGACCCCTCGGGGTCGACTCATGGGCGACCCTCGGCCCATGAGTTGATCCCGGGGTCGTCTTGGCCGAGCCCCGAGCTTGGCCACGGCTTCGGGTCCCGGCTTGACGCGGTCTTCCCGACGCAAGACGCGGTCCTAGGCCATTAGAGTGGTTCTCTCCAAGCGGTTGGGCCTAGGAGTTAGTATAAAAACATGTAACATTGTCCTATTGAGACATCTTCATCATACTTTGTCCTAACGACATTCTTGTCCTTTTTTTTTTTTGAAAACTCTTGTCCTATTATTACACAAACTTGTAATAGCTTTATCTTTTATTCAATATATAAAATACTTCCGAGGTACACTTTGATCCGTTACTTGTCATACTCCCTATAATCTTATCGGGTTTATTGATTCGGGACTACCCGGGTTAATTAAATCCATCACGGAGTATTAGAAATGAATAAGATAGTGAGTGTACTATTTGATGAGAAAGAGTTTTGAACCCACAAAGACCATGAGGATGCTCTTAGAACAACAACATTAGGCATAGGTTTTAAGGTTTTTTTTTGGTTGTCAAATTACAAGGAGAGAGAACAAGAGCAAAAAAGAATTTTTTTTTTTAAGTAAAACAATTGTCAGGAATTTTTTTTTTTAAAAAAAATTAGTATCTCACACACCTAGTGCTAGCATGCCAAGTGCACGCACCTGAGGCAAAACAACTAATTATTTTGTCAGGCAATGGGTCCCACAAAAAATATACTTTACATTAAGTTTTTTCCTCTCTCTCCTATCCTCTTTCTCTCCCACATATGTATTGAAGCTGCAAAATCACTTAAACTTACAAATGTAGTTGCTCTTAGGATACTCTCATCCCGAAAGGGATGAAATTGTACCGTATGTGACCTTGTCATTTCATATTTAAAAAAAAAATTCACATAATTGTCTTAAAAGTCTTCTAAGTTTTGCAAGTCCTTCAAATACACTTTTGTCGAGCAAAAGGCAAGGTGAGAGGGCTTAATTTTTTAAAGTGTATTATTGGAGTTGATGTTGTTGTTATTGTTCGAAAGTGAGTTGAAATTAAATAAAATAATGATGAATTATAAATATAATGATATATTGATATGATAATTATAGAGATTATTTGTGAAAGTCGGAAAGTATTGTAGGACCATGGATGGTCTCATACAGAGAAAGCTAAAAATATACACTTGGATAGAGGTGGCACCTATGTGCCATTGAATCATGAAAGTGAGTAGAAGTTAGCTCATTCAACACTCATTTCTTTTCTTAGGCTCGAGGAAATGTTACTCCAGCAAATGCATGCTTCCATGGCTTGCTTTGCTTTTTGAGTCATCACTTATTTCTTTTTGCTGTTTTTAATGCTATTTTGAAAAGTCTTTTGATTTATTTATGTGAGAATTTGGACTTTATATCATTCATGCCTTCCTAGCAAGATCAACTACTTGCAAATGTGTCAAACATCTTATGATCAATTGGCACTTTTGTGGCTCTCCTCGAGAGAAAGTCGCGAGATCGAACTCTGGTGGTAGGGTATTGACTTTTTGAGCTAGAATTGATAGAGAAAGTATATTAAATAGATACTATACTGTAATAAAGTCGTACTAAAAAAAAAACTACTTGCAAATGTTATGTTTAATTTTCTTTCCTTCTAATATGTGATTTTTATAAGAGATTATTTTATACTAGTTATCTATATCTTTAAAGCAAATATCATATGAATTATTTTATTATATGGATTAATAAGAATCTCAATTGATATAAATAAAATAGACAATTAGATTAAACTCATAAAATTGAAATAATTAGTAAGCAGATATACGGGTGCATTAGAATACAAAGTTCTGTGTTAGACTTTCCTCAACCATTTATATTTATAATAGTCTTTATTATTTCACAAAGTATAAATTTTCTAATTAGTTTATGTTATGGGGCTATATGAAAAGTTGAAAACACGAGTTAAGGATTACTAAAATAACTTTTGAGGAAAATTGGAAGATAATACTGCACAAAGTTAAAGTAGTATGTAGTTAATTAAGTGTAAGTTACTAAAATAACTTTTGAGAAAAATTGTGGAGAAAATATTTCAAAAAATGAGTTAAGTGATACTAAAATAACTTTTGAAGAAATTGAGAAGAAATATCTCAGAAAATAAGTTAGTCGTCACTAAATAACGCTCGAGGAAATTAGGGAGAAAGCACTCTACAAAACAAATAAAGTGTACGTTACTAAAGAAAAATGTTTCATCCATTGCGCTATATAATATTTGATGTTATAATTTATATAATTGTATATCAATCCAAATATTCTTAAAATATTATAACAAATCCATTTCGTGCAAAACACGTGCAAAAATACTAATTAATATAAAGACTCAAATATTCTTAATAAAGATATGTGAGATTAATATAGAAATTAATGTAATATCTTTTCTCTCAAAATGCATGAAAAGTAAAATACATAGTACTGTTAAAGTGGACCGAAACCCGCGGGTCGGCTTGCACCCGCACCGCCGCGGGGCGGGCTAAAATTGACCCGCAACCCGCGTGGGCCGCAAGTCAGCCCGCAAGCCAAATACTCATTAACTATATATATATTAAATTAATTATCTGACCAACTTAGCTAGTGGCTTTCATGAATAGCTTTGCACGCTACCACTATGAATTTTGAGAAAATTAGAGAGAGAATATTCCGAAAAAGTTATTATTATTAATATTTTGAGAAAAAAAATTAGGCATAAATTTTTTTTTTTTTTTTGAAAACATTAGGCATAAATTATTAGTGAACCAAAATGCCAAATGTCAGATATACGGTGTACATGACAAGGACGCAAGTATCGCGTTGCGCCTATTTAAACCCAGCCAGAGCTTCATCTTCTTCCCCCTTCTCTTCACACCTTTCAGTCTCTGCTCACAAGTCACAATAGAGCAAACTGTAGTAGTAAATAGCCTTCCCTTTCTTTCTGCAACTCCCCTAATTCCCTGCTCTTATCACCCTCCTTTGGATTTTGGGTATGTTGCCCTCTGGGTTTCTCACCATTTTATCATTCTTTTTTTTTTTTTTGGGAAAATTTTGCCATTTCAGAGAGAGCTTCATAAAAGCTAAATCAGTGAGATAATTATGGTTTAAAGATTTGGGCTTTGCTTTTCTACTGTAACAGTAATCAGTACATTTGAAATTTGTGGCTAATTTGTTTCGATCTTGAAGTTAAACTCTTTACTGATTAAAGGTTCTTGAATTAATGAATTATGAGTAGGATAGGAAAGGAAAGGTCCCCCTTTCTGTGAAATTTATCGGGCAAAGCTGGTGTTCATAAATAATCATTCAAAACCCATCATGGCTTTATCATGAATTCATGATTCAAAGTTGATTGAGAGGAATTGTAGATCTAGTTAATCTTTTGGGAGGAACAGCCTGAAAACTGAACTGAACTTTGATATTGGTTTGGGTGGATTTAGATTATCCTTGTGCACAATGCTTATGTTTTTTGATTCTCTGTTCAGGTTGTTGTAGACCAAGATGGCATACGAGGAAAGGTATGGGCAGGTTCAGAGGCCTAAATATGATTGCCTTCTGTTTGGTAAGGTTTTCTTTGGTATAACAACTTGTAGTATGTTATCCTAGGCTGCCATTATTGTCAGGTGGAGTTTTTGACTTGCATTATGAATCTGCAGATTTAGATGATACTCTTTATCCCCTCAGTGCTGGTCTGGCTGCAGCCTGTCTCAAGAACATAGGAGGTATTTTAAAAGCTTTATACTTTTGATCAACTATTTTTTTTTTGTGGGTGACGAGGGAAACCGCAGCCACCACGCCGAGGGTGTGTACTGGGTAAACCCTGCCTTGTTACCCTAGCCGACAGAAGACCACAAGGAGGTAAACTAGCTTAGGTTGCCCATAGCTGAACTGCTCAAACCAAGAAGGTTGAGATTCCCTTATGATCTTAGCCATCTTGTTGGGGTTACCCCTTTTGATCCACTGTTTCATTTGTTGTGTGGTTGTTTTTTTCTGATTCTTGTTGCAATATGTTTCTCCAGATTACATGGTTGAAAATCTGGGCATAGAGCCTGCCAAAATTCCTGACTTGTGTGATCTGCTGTACAAGAATTATGGGACTACAATGGCAGGTCTCAGGGTATGTGTTTATCTCCTGTTCATATTCAATAGAAGAGAAATGAAACGAACCTTATTTTGTATTAAGATTACTGAAATATGCTTTGTGTTTGGCAGGCAATTGGCTATGATTTTGACTATGATGAATATCATAGGTAAGGATTTAACTTTTTCATTGTTTCATCAGTTGATATGGTATGGTGTTTTTGGATGACTGAACCTATGGTTTTGGCAGTTTTGTACATGGGAGATTGCCTTATCAAAATCTGAAGCCTGACCCTGTTCTCAGAAATCTTTTGTTGAGCTTGCCTTATCGGAAAATTGTAAGCCCCTCCCCCCGATATCATGCCTTGATTACATCTGATGTTGATGTGTGCGTAATTGATCGGTTTGCTAACACGTTTCTCGTCAATGCTCTGCTGCATAACAGATCTTTACAAATGCTGACAAGGTTCACTCCCTCAAAGTTCTTGGTATCCTTGGACTGGAGGACTGTTTTGAGGGGATTATATGCTTTGAGACTCTCAATCCCATTCAAAAGAACCCAATATCTGATGATGCGCCTACTAGCTCCCCCGAGATCTTTGACATCATCGGGCATTTCCTTCAACCTAATGCTGGATCAGAGTTGCCCAAGACTCCCGTTGTCTGCAAACCATCTGAAGCTGCCATCGAAAAGGCCTTAGAAATTGCCAAAATCGACCCCCGCAGAACTGTAAGGATCAGGACTTGTGTTATTATTTGAGGCTTTGAGCCCCTTCTTTTCTATCATATAATTGACCATAAGTTGAATGAATTGAAGTAATGATCTTTTTTTTGTATTTTCCTGATTTCGTCTCAGCTGTTCTTCGAGGATAGTGTCCGAAACATACAGGCTGGGAAACGCGTTGGACTTGACACAGTTCTGGTAAGCAACTATCACAAGTTTTTACCCCTTTTACTACAATTGCATCAATGGTTTGATGTTCACCTAATTCTGCCCTGCTGGCACTCAATTAATTATGTAATTCTACTGGAATTGCGGCTTAGAGAGCCGAGTTCAGCATCCTGCCATTGAACTGTAGCCTTGTGGCTTACGATTATGTAATTCTACTGGAACTGCGGCTTGGAGGGCCAAGTTCAGTATCCTGCCATCGAACTGTAGCGTTGTGGCTTACGATTATGTAATTCTTGACCTAACTCGTTATGGAAACTGCAATAATGTAGGTTGGGAAATCCCAGAGGGTTCAAGGTGCAGATTATGCATTAGAAAGCATCCATAACTTGAAGGAAGCGCTGCCGGAGCTCTGGGAAACCGAGAAGGTGGCAGAAGTGGGTTACCCCGGGGTGGCGGTGCCAACATCTGTAACGGCTTAGCTGCCATGGCGGCCGGGGAGAAAATCTTGGATCACAAGTTACATACATCTCCATCTCCATCTCCAGCTCATATTGACCATTAGTTAAATGATGTAGATGTGTTAAGTTCTTTGTCATCATCATATCATCAGCTAGATATATAGATTAGGTAAACATTATATATATATATATATATATATATATATCTATATAATAATGTTGTAAATTAGTCAGGTATGAAATGTTTTCATCAATGCAATAATTGGGGTTTATTAGCATCTGGGCATGATTGTTGTATGTTTGTATGATATGATGAAACTAAGGATGTTGAAGTGCCACGTTGTTGGCAATCCTAAGTGGATAACCGTGACGTTTATGATTGAGATGATGACACAATAAGAGGAACAGATGAAAATGTCGTAACGCTAATGATTCAATTATCATTGGCCAATCCATTAATCAAACTAACGGATCATAATCGTCAAGCCGCCCCCTTCCTACCCCTACCACATTCATTATTATTATTATTCACATGCTAGCTAATATAAAAAATCAGAAATGTCCATTTCGGACTAATTAAAAATTAAACCATATCAATCATCACCAAAATATCTGTCAACCATACCACATTTAGTTGAGTAATGAAGAAGGAATTGGCATTTTAACGTTTTAGATATAATACACCTATTTTATTCTTGGTTTAGTTTTTTTATTTCCAAAATTATACGGAGTATGAAATATCCTTTTTGTAGGGAAATCATCTTTCAAATGACCTTAACTATTCAAAAAATTTGAAAAAAATATCTATTTTATTATGATAGTTTTATGGGACCATGTCCATAATAAATTGGGTGAAAATATAAATAGAACGA
>CM008335.1:16540310-16550586 GCA_002525835.2 Ipomoea batatas | reverse complement strand
ATTGATTAAGATTACAAGTTGAAGTGTGTGCGGACGATGATTAAATATATGCAAACGGAGTGTGTGTGTGTCAATCAATCTAGACCATTAAAAAATATTACATGGATGCACAAGATTTAATCTCACGATCTTACATAAACAAGTGATCTCATTGAATTGGAACTCTACCCAGCCATTCAAATGAGAATGGGTTATTCAGGAGAGAATTAAGAATCACTCACAGTCGTCTAAGTGTCCAAATTCGACATATTCAATAATCTATGCAACTTTTCAGGTGTAAAAACAATTAATGTCACGTGGTGTTATAACTTCGCAAGTCAAATGTATCGGAACAACTCACGGGGCGTTTAGTTGGGAGGAGGGAATTAAGGGGGAAAAGAATTGTAATTCGGTGGAATTACAATTCAATGAATAAAGTAGGAATTGAAATTACAGTGTTTGGTATGCAGAAATAGGAGTACATGGAATTGAAAGGTAAGAAACGACAAAATGACTAAAATGTCCTTTTGGTGTGGTAGATGTTGTAAGTAGTAGTAGTAGTAGTAATAATAATAATTCTTTCAAAAAATAAAAAATAATAATAACAATAAGTATAATAATAATAATAATTCTTTCAAATAATAATAATAATAATAATTCTTTCAAAATAATAATAATAATAATAATAATTCTTTCAAATTTTTTTTTTAAAAAAAAAAAAAAGACAAAGGGTATGGGAGGAGGGGCAAAATTGTCACTACACCAACAAATTGTCCCTCCTCTCCACCAAATTGTAATTCATGTGGGTTACCTCATGAATTGCAATTCCTTCCAACCAAACAGTATAGTTTGGGAATTTACTGAATTGCAATTCCTCCCAAACTACGTCCAATCAAACAGGCCATCAAAGATAAATCATGAAAAATTAACTTAATTAACCCAAAACAGATAAGATTGATATGCTCAAAATTTAGTGAGTTAACTTACTAGTTCGAGCTGCTTAAGGTTAATTTTTGTTTCACAAATAATGTGAATAAAATATATATATGAGAGTTTGTATGTAAGCTAATCTTCAATAATTTTTTATTTAATTTCTATTAAAATTTTAATAAATATATTAATAGCTTTATTACAAAGTAAATTATTTTAATGAATGAAAATAAATAATATAAAGTAAAAAGAACTATTATAACTATATTTTTTTAAAAAATCACCTATTATAACTATATTATTTGTAAATATATTAATTATTTTTAGTTAGAATTTGAAAATGGAGTTTTGTATTGATTATAAATAATGTATAAGGCTTTGTGGTCTAGTGGCATCCGGTTACACTCTCATATGGAAGATGATGGGTTCAAGCTTTAGTGGAAGAGACATTGACTCTTTGTAAAAGCGATTCGGCTAAATTTTTTTTGATTAATATTATGCTCTTACTTGATTTACTGGGTTATTTTTTTGTGTTTGAATATTGGATTGGATACTTTATAAACTTGTTGAAAAATGTGGAATTCGAAATTGAAGGGCTCTCATATCCCAACCCGATAGAGCATGTGAAAGGATACAAACGGACATTGTCACTGTCGAGTTTTGAATCTTGGTCTCTTCTTTGAAATATTACCTACTAAATCAGTGAGCTAAAGACGTGCGGATTTGAGGAATAAATATGAATAAATATACACTTATCATTTATCTACAAGAAACCTACAAATAATGTCAATTGCACAATTTTGTAATATTAAATGGTTTAATTGCACACTTTTTTGTTCGATAGTCAAATTGTACGAACTATATAAATTCGAGAGCTATTTGACACTTTATTTATTTATTTATTTTCCACTATATAAATTTTATAGATAATATAATTATTGAATATATGTTACTATCCGTACAGATAGCATACTAGTAATAACAAAGAGTAGAAATGGCAATTTGCCCCGTCCTCGACGGCCATCTCCGATCCCTACCCCAACGAGGACGTGGATGGAGAAAATTTTTGAAAAACAGGGACATGGATGGGGAATGTATGTAATTCTCCGTCGGGAACATGGATGGTGATACCCCTCACCGCCCGCCCCTTCCCTGAATAATTATATATATATATAAATTAAAATCTTAATTTTTAAAATTAAAATTACACTAATTTAAGATTTTGAGTAAAAATTGATCGCGACAAGAATGAAGACTTTTTGATGATACGGGGACGGGGAGTATACTCTCTGTCCCGCTCCGTCAGGTTGTCATCCTGGACAAAAAGAAGCTCATGCAAGAGAATAAGTAACAGTGCAATAGTAACGGTTGTCATCCACCGTCGCCTCATCCTCCCACCGCCGACAGCCACGCCTGCGCCTCCCACCGCCGTATCAGTTTCCTCCTTCCGTTTCTTCTTTTAATAAAATAATATATATATTCTAGCTTGTTGGGTTTTGGGTTGGTAGCTTGGAAACTGCGTTCATTGAAACACCAACTTTTTTTTTGGTTTTCCCACCCTTCTTTATCTCTTTATGCTTTTGTCTTCCTAAATATTATTGTGTATTTTATCTCGTTTGTTTTGACGAGTTTATCCATCTCGTTTCTTTGACGAGGGTTTTTATGGTGCGTGATATGAGTAAAATAATCTTGGTGTGCGCGTTATTCCTCCTCCCTAGCAGCAACGATGACAATATCAAAATGCCTCCGAGCCATAATATGCTTTTCAGCCCGTTCGGCAGGCAACCCCCTGATAAATTTCAGGTGGGAATTTTGTCAATGAATGAATTGAAGACTCAGGTGGTGTGCAAGATTTTTCGACGAAGCTTGCCTATGTTTAGCCAGATTATTGAAGACTCAAAAGAAGCATTAAGTCCATACATGGATCTTAACTTCAAATTTGTAACACAATCTGCGATTCAAATTTCTGTAGCTTGGCTAGGAAAGTTGTGTCTTAGTCAGATTGTAATTTCCTTGTGCTTTGTTGTAAGCATTCTAACCTTTGATTGATTAATGAATTCTGTTGTTGTTGTTCAAAAAAAAAAAAGTAACAGTGCAATAGTTTGTTAAAAAAAGGAAAGTAACAGTGCAATAGAGCGAAATTTTATTTAAAGAAAAACAAAAGGTACAATGGTAAAAGAAAGAAAGAGAAAAATTAAAAAGGGGAAATTGAATAAAAGAGCAAAAGTGAAAGGAGAAAAAAGGAAAAGGAAGCCGGGAGTAAAAACTCCGAAATCATAGTGAAGTGTGATGTAAGTTTGGTTTGCCTACCGTCGCCGGCAAAACGTCGAATGATTCTTTCACCACTACCGCCGCCACCACCACTGCTGGCTATTCCTTAACGATTACCCACTTTTCCTCTTTCTTTCTTCATTTGCACCCATTCTTCAGAGCTCAGATGATGGCGGGAACAGAGCCGGCGCCGCAGCATCATCATGAAATACTAATCCGGGTCAACTCACGGCGGGGCGGCAACACAATCCACCCGCTGGAGCCGGAAGCGCCGCCTGGGATTCCCACCAATTACATCGACATCAAGCATTTCAAGAAATGGTTCTCCTGGTTGGTTCCCTGTTTTGTTGTAGCCAACGTTGTCGTGTTCGTGATCACAATGTTTGTGAACAACTGCCCCAAGAACTCCGTCTCTTGCCTTGCTCGTTTCCTGGGGAGGTTCTCCTTTCAGCCCTTCTCGGAAAATCCTCTTCTTGGGCCTTCTTCCAACACGTAAGCGTCTCGCGTTCTCTGTATATTGTTTAAAGTACTGAACTTTTCAGTTTTGATCTCAAATCTCGAAATTAATCGGAAGCATATGGAATGAAACAAATTGCCCAAGGTTTTACATAGCTGAATCAAAGTTTATAGGGTGAGCTTGAATGGACTAAACTTATGGTGTTGATTGCAAAACTGAACTGACTAATATTTAGCCCCGCCTCTCTTGAATGTATGTGCAATTGGTACCCTTCATACTTTATCATCTCTTGGTTGATTAAAAAGGTATAATTCTCTTTGGTGAACTGGATTTTTTTGGATGAAGCGGAAACCCACGACCCTTTCGAGTGTGAGTAAACCCCGCCTTGTGATCCTAACCGGCATAAGATCACAAGGAAATAAACCAGCCTAGGTTATCTATAGTTGATCGGCTCAAACCAAGGGGCAAGGATTCAAAGTCATGACTTTATGGTTACAAGTATGGATCTTTTGTCATCTTGGCTAGGGTTACCCTGGTGAACTTTATTTGTGGGTATGATAGATAGAGAATTTTATTGATTGGATTCATAATCCGAGTCTGAGGTAGTGGCTAACTCACTTCTTTTATCTATGTCTTTGTGTATTGTTTAAAAAGGAATATAGCTGTTGAACTAGAATACAATGCATTATTGTTTATTGCTGCCTCCCGCTGTAACTTTTTGGAATCGATTATTTCCTTCTCTAGCTATCTCTTGGACAAGTGATTTTGATATCAATGCTAATTTCACACATTATAACCAGATGAACACTAATGAATTCTTAAGAAGCTATAAGTATTTTTCTTTTTGTTTAGGCTAGAGAAGATGGGAGCTCTAGATGTGAGCAAGGTGGTTGTGGAACATCAGGCGTGGCGCCTTTTCACTTGCATTTGGTTGCATGGTGGGGTTTTCCACTTACTGGCCAACATGTTGAGTCTTTTCATTATTGGTATTCGGCTGGAGCAAGAATTTGGGTTTGGTATGTGAGAATACTACACTCCAGAACCATGCTTGTATTTAGGTCCTCATGCTCATTTCTTTCATGATTGCCTTAGTAACTTGAAGGTCCCAATAAGCATTTGTTGCTATAACTAATGAAGGTAGTTACTTTTCATTAGATTTACACAATTCACCATGCCAATTCTCCCTCCCGGTGTTGGGACTTGAACCCGTGATCTGGCTATGATACCAGGTGTTAGGATCAAGCACTCACCACTACGTCAAAAGCTATAGTTCGTAGCCAAATGCGCAACTTTATTTCCTTATAGACCGCCCTCACATTTTTTAGAGGCAGGGTGCTAGACTTGACCTTTCACTGGCTCCGCCTAATAGTTCCCCTAGCCACCAATTGATGGACTTGGCCCTTTACTGGCCTCTTCTCAACACTTACATATAGTTGCAATATTTTGTAGTACGCGTTGGAGTTCTTTACCTCATCTCTGGGCTTGGAGGAAGTTTGTTATCGGCTCTTTTTATCAGGTCGAGTATATCAGTTGGTGCATCTGGCGCCCTTTTTGGACTGCTGGGGAGCATGCTCTCCGAGCTGTTGATTAATTGGAGCATATATGTGAACAAGGTACTATTACTACCTGAGTAAGGAAGTTTGCTACTAATGTTTTCAGTGTTAAAAGCCTTAATTTTGTATCGCTTTTCTTCCCTGCTTCTCCAGATTGCTATTTTGGTGACCCTGGTGGTCATTATTGTTATCAATCTAGCAATGGGGCTTCTCCCTCATGTGGACAACTTTGCTCATATTGGAGGGTTTCTCTCTGGTTTTTTCCTCGGTTTTGTGTTTCTAATCCGCCCCCATTTTGGTTGGGTTAGCCAGAGATACGCCCCTACTGCATATTCATCATCAAGACCTATACCTAAATTCAAGACATATCAATTGGTTCTCTGGGTTTCCTCCATTATCCTTCTCATTATTGGGTAAGCCTCTCAACTCTACTTGTTTTCTAGGCCAACATCCAATCCAAGTTTGTGCTTTAATGAAGAAAGAGCCGAGCAAAATCATGGTTCCATAGACAAAATCTTCTATTGCCAATATTGAGGATTCTATATCTCATTTCTGTTTGGGATTTCCGTCTTATTGCTCTTTGATTGTAGAATTGCATTGGTATTTACAGGTTCACGACTGGCCTTGTTATGCTTCTCCGTGGAGTAGACTTGAACGAGAAATGTTCTTGGTGCCATTACTTGAGTTGTGTTCCTACTTTGAGGTGGAGCTGCAATACAGAGCCCGTTTCATGTCTGGTACGTACTCTTTTTTGTTCTGTGAAAATCGAACATGAACTTGAGCATGCAAATAAGCCTTCTATGTAGAATGTGAAAGATATAAGAACATGGGTATTGTTAAGAATCCACATTGAAAATATAATAGAGAACATATGGGTTTATAAGGTTATAGATTACACTAGTTAATTGATTAAGTTAATACTCAATTTAGTCCTCGCTTAATTAGGCCCTTAATTAGGTCAGCGATTTTGATGGTTTTACACAATTGAATGCTCTGTTAAAATGGCTTGATGATTTCACCACTATTAGGTGTTTAGGAGAGAAAAATCACTATAGTCGATGACTAAATTGGATATTAGCTCTTAATTGATTGGATTCAACCTTTTAGTGTGGTTTGACCCATGCGCATTATGAACATGAACACGATTGAGTTTATTGATGCAGTCAGAGCAAAACGGCGAGAAGCTTAGGTTATCGTGCTCAAACAGCAGTAAAAGCAGAATATATGAGTTGCCAAATGCAAGTGCATCTCAGATTCAAGGGCTATGCAGTCAGCTGTGCAGGAGATGATTCTAAATTTTATGGATGAATGTCACAAATTGGTTCTTGTATTAGAGCTACACTAACAGATAGGCTTAGAGAGTTAGAGATTAGTATCATCCCAAAACCGGACCCTGCTTTTACATCTTTTCATCTGTAAATTCATTCATTGAGGATGATCCTAAAGAGGCAAACCTCAACCTAAAATTATGAAGATTTTTTTTTCTTTCTTTTAATAGAAAAGATGTGTTTGTTAGCCCTCTCAATTATTCATTGCCAATTGTCTTAATTCTTAACTTTTAACCGTTGTAATATACTCCTAACTTTAAAAAATAAGTTCCAATTTTAGTCCTTGGAAAAATAAAAGTATTAATGGAACTCTCAACTGCTATTCATTAGAAGTTGTAATTTTCATTGAATACTACAAGCTAAGTGAAAATGCCGGCAATCCGGCATACTCATGGGATTTGATTTAGAAAAGTTTCTATTACAAATGTTAAAATGTTTAAAATGGATTATTGTGCATTCATGTAGAACTTACCGTGCATTACTGAAGAAATTTGCATGTTCTCATGCTAAGAGATGTTTTCACTTGAATACTACATTAATGCATTGCATCTACTACATGAATGTACTGAAGCTACTATATGAATGTACTGAAACTACTACACGAATGCACGGTGCATTTATGTAGTAGTCACAGAGTTGGAGTAATTATTGTGCATTTATGTAAAACTTATCGTACATTATTGAAGAAGTCCGCATGTTCTCACCTTAAGAGATGTTTTCACCTGAATATATATATATATATATATACACTAAAAAGTCCACTAGTAGTGAGCAAACTCCCATTACAAAAACTCCACACCACTCCTATTGATACACTACTCTATGCAATGAATGGATTACTCCACACCACTAACACTTTGCCTCAAATCCATATCTCTTTGTCTTTCATTCCCACCATCCAATGGTCACAATGAGCATATCATGACAATTTATTCCTAAGTATGTCATTGCTACTCTTTCTTCTCCCCTTCTCTCTATTTCACTAATTTGTTTCTTCGCCATTATTAAAGATCCCCACAATGACAAGCTACAATGATTGAAAAATTCCATGCTCCTTTCATTAATAATTAAACATTGTTTTTAGTTCCTAGCTTGTAGCTAGACTTCACATATATAAATGTAACACCAAAGACCTTGTGGTCAAGTGGCACCTGGTGTCCCGATTAACACTCTCACATGGATGATGGGAGTGGGTTCGAGCCTCAGTTGTTGCCTCAATACTACATTGTAACATTGAGTCACTAGTACTCAACAAAAAAAAAAAATTAACTAGAATCCTCTAAGGCAATTGCTACTATACATTCTCATGTAACGCATAAGACGAATAGAAAATTAAAATTTTGTAGCTTAATCTCACATGAGTAAGTATTTCATATACTTTCCTCCCCAAATGCTTCTATGTAAATTGGATCATCAGCCTTGACCCCAAGCCTATTTGAATAAGTTTTTGTGGCCTGAGTATCACTCGAATTGTCATCCCTAGCTTGAATTTGGTTCTTGGAATGTGGCCTTTACATTGCTAATGGTGAGTTCAGGCATGTAAGCTGTGTACCTTGAATCCTTGATATAATATTATTTATTAAAAATATTTTCATGTAAATTAATTTTTTTTAAAATATTTTGTTTGACATTTTTATTATCAAATAATTTTAATAAATATTATTAGATACGACTTCTTTTTTTTTTTTCTTTTTTTTTGGTGAAAGTTTCCTCTCATTTTAAATTTATTATTCACTCGTCTAATGTTTTATTTATTTAAAAAATTATATGTTCTCATTTTATACTCTATATTGAATATTTTATTCGAACTAAACATTATCTCATCTAATATTTTATTTTAAAAAAAAAGTATTTAGAATCAAATTAAACTAATTATACAATAGTATTAAAATTATATTCTATTAATTTGATTCATAGATATTTTAATTCGAAAGAAAAATGAAATTCTAGGCCTTCTAATATTTTAATTCGAAAGAAGAATGAAATCCTAGAAGTATTAACATAACTTTTGTATTAGAAAAATGTTACTTTTGGTTCTATGACTATTGGAGTATTATTAATTTCAATCTACAAGTTTAAAACTTTGAAAAGTCAATTTTGCCCTTATGATTTAAGCACGAATAACCCAATTAAAATTTTTTGACGATTTTTAACCGACAATTGAGCTGAATGGATTGAAATTGACCAAAATTGAATAGTTGTGGACTGAAACTTACAAAATTAATTAGTTGTGGATTGAACTTGATAATTTTTAAACTTGTAGACTGAAATTAATTAATAATAATATCCAAATAATCATTGGACCAAAAGTGTCATTTTTTTTTCTTTTCTAAATTTATGTACAAAACTTTACTGGTCGACAAATAGGCTTTCCTAATCATGTTTTCATATAAATCCTCCCTAAACCAAATTAAGTTTAGATTAAAATTATTACATGGAATTAAATAATATTTCCACTGCGAGAGGTTAAACAAAAGCATTAAATAAAATTAAAATTTAGTTATAATTTGATTTGATCACCGACGTAATTAGATTAATATTAACATTTATTACAAGTAGTGGCTAAGAAAGTGGGGTGGTACGGTTCTACGGAACAAATGGAATCTGCGTCTCAGAAGTACAGTCGTTGGTTCACAAAAACAAAGACCAGACCACCTTTCAAATCTGCGTTTCTATCATTCAAAACTACGTTTACTAATGCATCATATCATATCATTAATTATCATAAGTATTAATTAGTACATTATTTTATTGTTATAACTATAAAAAAAAAGGTCAGATGGGAGCATTATATTAATTCAAATGTCTACCTTAAGTTACCTATATTTTTAATCATTTGACTTCAATAAGCAATGTGCGTATGTATGTATATTACATTATCAAATAAGAATTGTATTGTGAGTAGAGATTCCTTGCTTGTGGTAGTTTAAGGTGTTTTTGAAAACTAGAAAAATGACTTTTGGATTTTTCAAAAAATATTTTTTTCTTTAAAGTGTTTGGTTGCATTCTGAAAAACTGCCTTGATACGTTTGGTTTATTTTCTGAAAAAATGAGTAGCATTGTATAAATACATATTTTAATTTTTTTTATTTAAAATATAAAATATTTATAATAATATTAAAAATCATATTATTTATTAAAAAAAACCATCTAGTTTCCTGCAGAAACTCGAGCACGCCGGATATCAGAGCAATGCTCTGGTTTCCACCGACCAAGGCTGTGCTCGTCGATGTAGCTGTGGTCTGTGAAAAACGACTTCTGCCAAATTTTGGTGGAAGTCATTTTCCCCAAAAACAACATGGTTTTCCCTTTGACCGGAAAATGATATCTGTTGACTTCAATTTTCCAGACTCTTCCAAAGAAATTCGGAAATGATTTTCAGAAATCATTTTTCGGGGTCCAAAACAAACCCTTAGTTAGGTATCATGAGTTGGAGACTTTTTTCTTTTCTAATTAGAAATTATATTCTAAGTTATTTGGCAGAGGTTAGATCTAGCATTAAATTATGTTATTTAATGTGCGCTTGCTATTACACAAGTATAATAAGAATATATGCATAATGTAAAACATCTTTACCTAAGTTATTCATAATTGGGTTATTGTTAAACTCCTAACACATTAAACTTTTTGATATGTCTCATAGTCGTTATTGATGGAATATAAATTTGGAGCATATTATAAGGCTTTGGTCAGACATATACTCTAGAATTAATTCCAGTAGTGCTTCTAGGATCTATGATCTTCGGTAAATTAGTTAA
>CM008335.1:16450446-16464682 GCA_002525835.2 Ipomoea batatas | reverse complement strand
CAAATTAAATTTGTCCTGTAGTATAAAAGTATATAAATTCAGTAATTAATTTGAACAAGCAATTCCAATTTTATTCTAATTTCTCATTCCAAACCTAATATAATATTGAAATTATTTAATGTTTCAGTCTTACCTTTAAAAATAGCCACATTGTATTAATATCCTCATTAGGAATCTCTTTCCAACTAGAGACTTGAAGTGGTGCAAATTGCCGAATGCACATAGTGACTTCAGCTTTGAAAAAACTAGCATCTTTACCACAAACCTTATGGTATGGTGGATGAAATAAAATACAGATTTCTTCACCTCTAGCTTTTTTCTTTGCAAGTCATGTATTGATTGTTCGCCCTCGACCACGCTTTTTAATATTTTCGTTTCCTACAATACAATTAAAAAAACAATATATAACTATACAATATTATATATAAAAAGAATATTAAATTTTAAACTCAAAAAAAGTTAAAGGAAAAATTCACATCACCTGTGCAACCACTAACTTGTTCTTCTACTCTAGGTGCAATGTTTGATGTTTCAACTATCCCGGAGAGTTGTTGATTAGAAACCTCATTATTTTGAGACTTGTCCACCACATGAGAATTATGCTTCTCAGTTGAACTTGTTAATGATCTCAATCGTCTAAAATTGACCATTCTACAAATACATAAATAAAAATTGAGTTATTAATAAATAAAGATTAATATGCATAGATTAATAAATCAAAATATATATATTCCATACCAAAAACAGTTTATGTAATGTGATTTAGGCATTTAGCAACCATATAATTAAAATATATGAACAACCTAAATCCTTCAATTTCCAGTACAATACTATTTGTATTATTATTATTATTTTTTTTTTTGCAAACTGTAATTTATGAACATAATAGGCTGGCAAGAAGCATGATGATAGAGGAATCACATGCATTTACAAGATCCTATATGTATACCCACTAATTGAAGGAACACGAACCATAACTAAAAAATTAAAAAAAATTAAAAAATAAAAATAAAGCACACGAAACTGCCTTCCATCTTCCTTTTGGCAATTCAAACCTATTTTATTTTACTAGAACAAGGAATATCATTAACAAATGGATCAAGATCATATCGGCAATAAAGTTCAAAAAGTATTGTACTGGAAATTGAAGGATTTAGGTTGTTCATATATTTTNAAAGTAAAACCTTCAATTTCCAGTACAATTTTATTGTATTATTATTATAGTACAATAAAAATAAATGTCATGACAAAAAATATTAACAACATAAAAAGCAGTGTATACCACAGCTAAAAGAACAAAGAGTCGGGTAAATATATATATCAAAAGATTACTTAGAATCACGTAGAATATAAAATCACAAATCTAAATATATAAAATTTAAGAACAAAAACATATATTGCAGACCAAGAATCATGTACAATATGTAGGAAAAAAAAAAAACAAAAACATGTAAAGAGTTTTTAAAAAATACCTTGATAATGATGGAAGAGATGAAACTTTACAAACAAATTTTTTGTTTCTGTGAGTGATTTTTGCTATGAAAGTCTCTGTATATATATATAACGAAATATATTTCGTATAAAAACACAAGAGAAGAGGGCCAGAGGCGCCAATCTTCCCTGGAAACAAAAAAAATATAAAGAGGCGCCATATTATTTAACCATTTAGTTTCCTAATTTATTAAATAATTACTAAAGAAATAATAAATAATAATAAGGAATATTTGACTATAGTTAATATTTTAAATTATTAGTTTTTGGTAATGCACATAAATAACAAAAGACTAAACTTGGTAATGTGGTTATGAATAATAATTCAATTAATTTTATTATTTTTGAATCAAACTAATTGAATTTTTATTTTAAAAAATTGTTACTTAATCAACCAAACTAAATTATACTTTAACTAATTCAATTAATTGCTCTATAACTACATTTTTATTATATATAATTTATTTTATATTATATATTGTATACAATCATAATGTAAAAAAGGTTGACAAAAAAAGGTTGTCACAAAAAAAAGGTTGTCACAAATATTATAAACAAGAGTGACGAACAACTATTTGTCACAAAATGCACAAAAATTTGTGTCGACATTATATTTTGTCACAATTACTTTCGTTCCCGCCATAATTATAATGCCGCCAAAATGCACATACATTTAGTGACAAAAAATAGTGACAACGTATGTTACGACACTATTATTCTAGCAATAGTGACAACTTATTCGTAACAAATACTTACTTGTCACAACTACCATATTATCTGTGACAAAAAAAATGTTATCACAATTATGCCACACAATAGTGTCAAATTATTTTTTTGGTCACAAAAAGGGTATTATTTGTGACTAAATTATGAAGTGTCACAAACGTTTTGTCACTAAATGTCTTCATTCTTGTAGTGCATCCCCACAATTATGATCAAAAGAATCATCATATGGCTCATCACAAAAATTATCATGCTCTTTAACACCAATTTCATCACTAGGCATCTCAACACAAGCATTATCAACATCTTCAATTATGCAATTATTTTCACTAGTCATATCTTGTAACACCTCGTCTTTTCCGATAAGTTTGAGGTTCGGAAAATATATCTTTAAGCCATGATATTCATAAGATGATCTCCCGTTACGTCAAGAGAATTTTTATAAGGNAGCCACAATTACAACACGAGTAACAAACCCAAATAGATATTTCATTCAAGCAATTCAATAACTAGGCACATAGGTTCATAAACACTTTTCAATCCAAAAATCCCAAAGGAAAGAAATTCTCGACGCGTCGAGAATCTGCCTGCAACACAGTTTCGACTTGCAGCCTAATTCTGACCCTTTTCCCTTTTGAACCACACTTTGATGTCTTCATAAGAGTTGTAGCCCTTGAAGTCTTCTTTCCAATGGTTTAAGAATCACCTCATTTGGATATTCCTAGGCTGAGATATGATCCGATTACCGAGGTGTCGCCATGGTAGCGGGAATTACAACTCTTTGGCTCCTTTAGATTGGCTTTTGCTCCCAAATGGTTCTAATGCACTTCTAAACACATCAAAAACATCTAAACCAAGCATTATACCATTTTAAATATGAAAACAAGGAAATAAGCATTGGACACAACACTTTATCAAACAATTAACTATAAAACCTACATAAAAACACAAGTAAAACGGGTACAAATGAGAGTGTATCAAACTCCCCCACACTTAAGATTTTGCTTGTCCTCAAGCAAACACAAAGAATACCCGTGCGATGCACAGATAATACTTATATAGTTTCTTTATTTGAATATTAACATCAATAATAATTTGTAAAATATTTATTTTTTAAGTTTACAACAAAGTTTTGCTTAGAAGATAATGAATACATAAGTTGTTTTAGAGGATTCACTTCAACGGAAATTAATATAACAATTAATTTCTTTAAAAACTTATTAATCATTGATTCGAAATTACAAATTATTAAATCCTTTGTGTCTGTTTTCCCATTATGTTTTCGATGATTGAAAATATGAGGTGATGATAATGGGAGTTGGATACTTTCATCAACCAAAGCCATTATATTAATGGATGATCGGATACAATCAATTGATGCATACACAATCTTACACACACACACACACACACACACACATATATATATAGCAATGGAAAGCGCGTTGCTTTTCAAATTTCCAGTCTCTTTATAATTTTCTTTTTAAATTTTTTTCCAAGTGGGCAAAGGAAAATCTATTTTTTTTAGTACTAGTAAATGTCATGGCAAAAAATATTAACAACATAAAAAACACTGTTAGCATACTAAGAATTAAAATATTGTAATGTTAAAACCACAACTAAAAAAAAAAAATTGAAGGCACACGAACCATAACTGAAAAATAAAAATAAATAAAAATAAAAATAAAGCACACGAAACTGCCTTCCATCTTCCTTTTGGCAATTCAAACCTATTTTATTTTACTAGAACAAGGAATATCACTAAGAAATGGATCAAGATCATATCGGCAATAAAGTTCAAAAAGTTGAGTTTTAATATCTTGAATTGAGAAAATATTTTGTATGGTATCAACTCTAACAGAAAAAAGAGTCGGGTAAATATATTTATTTATTTCTTATACTAGGTCATTGGTAATTTTTTTTTATATAATTTTTGTTTTAGGATAATGGCCATTGATAAAACTTGGATGGAAATTTCTGATAGATCATTGTCACAGTATGAAAAATGAGTTGAGAACTTTCTTGAATTTGCGTTTAAAAATCTTAATAAAGGGAGAGATGTCCGTTGTCCATGTAAAAAATGCAGAAACATTATTTTTAGGGCACACCAAATAATTTATGAACATTTAATGTTAAATGGGATAAACAAAGATTACAAGCAGTGGTACCATCATGGAGAAGATTTTGAACACTATGAAGAAGAAGAAGAAGAAGATGATGATGATGATGATGAGAGATATACAATTGATACTAATGATGGAATGCGAGGTATGTTAGATGATCTTAGACGTGGCAACACAGAGTTATTTTACGCATGTTTAGTTTATTTTACGCATTCATGTGTTATTTCACTTATTAGTCCAATGCTTGTCAATTTTTGTTCTCTTACATTACAATTTTTGTTAAACAGGTGACTTTCGGTAAAAATTCAAAGAAGAGGAAACGCGGAGATGTTCTTTTACTTGAAAATTAGAGGGAAAAAAAGTGTATTTTTTTCAAACTCCCATATTGGAGAACACTTGAGTTACAACATAATCTTGATGTCATGCATATTGAGAAAAATGTGTGTGATAACATAATTGGAACTTTATTGAACATTGAGGGGAAAACAAAAGATACTATACACACTCGTTTGGATTTAGAATTAATGAGTATACGTCCTGAGCTTCATGCAACTCCCACAGGTAATGACAAGAATGTGTTTCACCCCGCATGTTATACACTATCTAAAGAAGAAAAACGAAAATTTTGTCAATTCTTAAATGATCTACCAGTTCCAGATGGCTATTCATCCAATATATCTCGATGCATGTGTGAATATCACTGAATGTAAGATTTTTGGATTGAAATGTCATGACTGCCATGTGTTTTTACATAGATATCTTCCTTTGGCTATACGTGGTTTACTAGGTAAAGATCAGAGGTGTGTGAAGCTTTAATTGAGTTGTGCACATATTTTAGAGAGTTATGTGCTAAAGTTTTGCATATTGATGATTTGGAGAGACTTGAAAAATCAATTCCTTTTACACTTTGTAAGTTTTTTTTTTGAATTCTATTGACCCTGTTACATGTAGTATCTGTCCATATACTTTCTCAACCTACTGAAGCCCAACAAAGTCAACATTTCCCCCACTGAGGCTCGAACCCATGACCTCCCACTTGGGNAAAATGCGTATGGCCAACACTTGGGGACGGAATCTACAAATTAATTTGACAGTAAGACCAAATTATTAAACGACCGGTGGCTGTTTTTTTTTTTTTTAATTTTATTTATAATAAATAATATTTTTAATAAATAAAAATATTTTTTTTGAACTGAAATAAATAAAAATATTTGTTTTGAAAAATAAAATAAAAAATGAAAAGTGTCAAATTAGCCCCTTAAGCTGGGTGGATAGTGCAATTTGGCCCCCTAACTGAATTTGACCTGATAAACAAGTCATTTAGGACTCAATTGCACTTTTTTGCCGGTTTAGGGGGCTTGAATGGAGCTTTTTACAGTTAGGGGGCCTAATTGCACTATCCATCCGACTTAAGGGGCCAATTTGACACTTTTCTCTAGAAATTAATCAAATTATTAATAAGAGGTTAAAATTGATTTTTATTGTAACTAAATGAAAATTGGGGTTTTTCAAAAAAAAAAATCAAAATTGGGTTGTTTATCAACTACCATGTAGTGTGATGACATCTGGTTACCATTATAAATAAATGCATGAATGATAATAGGTTCAAATCTTCGTGGCGGGACTTAAATTCTTTGATTTGAAAATGTTTGAGAAAATATAAAACATAATCAACAACTACATTGTAAAAAATTAGAAATATTTTTTAAAAAAAAAATCAAAATTGGGCGGATCTTGAAAACAAATTGGGCGGATCTTTTAGTAATAAAATCGACCCGTGCAATATTTGAACCATCTCATCGGATTTGACCGTTAGATTCAAATTTGAAATCCTACACAGTTCTCCTCCATCTTCTTCATTCTTCAGTCACCAAGCAAACCAAAAGCCAAAACATTCACAAGAAACCATGAAATCACTAGATTCAACGCCCTCCTCTTCTGTAAAATCATCGACCACCACAGATTCTGAAACCAGAGACAGCTGCTATTTTCCCGGATGTCGAAAAGATGCCAACTGCAAATGTGAAATCTGCATAGCCAGCATCAATGCCACCCTTGATCTGATGCCCAAAACCATCCAGAGAAACTCCCTTGGTAAATTCTCCACAGCAAAGGCCCGTGGAAATCCTCGCAGCCCCGTTTTGTTCGATCCTTCCAGCTTTTCGACGCCCAGATCGAGCAGGAATTCATCTGCTCCGGTGTCTCCTCCCTCGAATTCAAGCGCAAGCGCGGCTTTTTTAAAGGAAGTGGAGAGAGAGAAGAGGGAATGTGGGTTTGGGGCAGTGATCGTGAGGTTCTTGGTAGGGCTAAGCTTGGTGTTTGTGGTAGAATATGGGGTTTCTAGTGTGGTTTCTGGGGTTTTTGAGCCGGAATTGTCGTTGGGTGTTGTCAGGAAATTGAGTGAAAAATCATGGGTTTCAAATGATTTGAATGAAAGATTGAATTTCTTCAGGAGTGAGATGGAAAAGTTAGTAGATGATGAAGTGTCAAACTGCAGCAGCTCTTTCTATTCTCAGTGGAAAGTCAACCAGGTCTGTTCTTTCTGCTTCTTCAAAGATCATTCATGTTGGGCAGAGGCTAGTAAGGGCCAAGTCCAGCACCATGTGACTAAGTAGATTATGAGACGGAGATCGGTATAAAGTTTTATCTAGCAACTTGACTCTCTAAAATATGATGACAGTCTATAAAGAAATAAAATTACGTCTTCGCGACGTAGTAGTAAGCGCTTATCCAAACAAGTGGTATAAGAGTCAGGTCGACGTAGTAATAAGCGTTTATCCTAACAAGTGGTATAAGAGTCCGGTCACATATTCGAGTCCCAATAAGAGCAGCACTATGTGGCTAGAGAATTGTTCGATGGAGGCCTATAAAAGGCCAAGTCTAGCACTCTGGATTTTGAAATTTTGATGACGATCTATAAAGAAATGAATTTGTGAATTCTCTACTTGTTATAACTCCTAACAATTCAAAATTGTTGTTATGTTTTTTACAATTTTGCTGATTAGATATGGTTTGACTGGATTTATAGGATGGGTTGCTTTTGAATTCAAGATGCACCTTATACGAATCCATAACAGAAGAAGTGAGCATTTGGGGATGGCCACTCCAGACTGCTGGATTGCTCACTGCAGGATATTCTTCAAGATCTTTTACTCTATTATCAGGAAGACTTACTGAGGTACTGAACTAATTTGGGGAGTTAATCATTTCTATATACTCTTAATTTTGAAACAATTTATGTTCTTATCTAATCTATGTGACTCTTGTTAGTTAGATATAAATGTAGTGTAAGATTAACTTAATATAAAATTTTCGAGGAAAACCTGACCTTGTAGTGAATGCCCTTATAGTGAATGCGGAAGCAGTACGGTAGAGCATTAGCCGTTTTTGTCTCATACTTAGAATCTTAGATGTAGTGATCTCATCAATACATGCTTTATATTAGGCACAAAGTCTAATTGACTAACAACTTCTAATTATTTAGTCTAACCAAACTACTTAATAAGTCTAGTCACCTTGCACCACTTAATTAAGGCCTTAATATATATAGGATATTTATATGAAAAAACAACAACTCTTCCGTTATTTATGTGTTTTTTTGTAACAGTGGTCTAATGGGGAAACAAGTTACAGAATAATGAATGTTAATAGTTCATGGACACAAAGGAAATGGAGTTCTTCTGCTGTGCAGTTGGATCCAAACACCTGGATTCTTGAATATAATGAGAGCCCTATGAGGGAAAACGCCAGGTTTGTTTCAGCAGTTGTGGAGTTCCTCAAGTTCAGGTTCACAAGAGAGTTTGAAATGTTGAAGGAAGAGTTCTTCTGGCTTTTGTCTCCCTTCAAAAGCCATCTCAGAGGAGGGAAGAGTTTTCATGTCCCAACCTAGAAAAGTGCTTTTTCTCTGTAACTTCTCATGATTTGATTCTCATTCCTCATGAGAGAAGCTAGCTATTCATCCTTCTTCCATTTCATTGTTTTGGTATTTCTTCAGCTATTGAAAGTTGAGTTTAGATACAATGATTTAGCTAGCTTTGTCATCTGGTGTGTTGTATTCTTTTTGTATATTCATTTGTTTTGCTGCTCATCTAGACCACAACAAACTTGCTAAAATTTCCTCAAGAAACTGTTTAGCTTGATTCATCGCACCTAGGGCTGGCAAAATGGGCCAAAGCCCGCGGACTGGCCCGCACCCGCCCCGCGGTGGGGCGGGTTATGTTCATGAAAAAATAGGCTCGCGAAAATGTGGGCCTAATGGGGCGGGCTAAAATTGACCAGCGGCCCGTGCGGGCCGCGGGCCGGCCCGCGGGCTAAGTAAAAAAATAATATATATATATATATATATATATATATTTATTTATTTATTTATTTATTTATTTATTTATTAAATACTCCTAATCCTAAACTTAATCCACCCAACCTATTTAATAATGTTTTGAAATGAAATATTATTTTGTGACCGGTAAACCCACCATATTTTTTAAATATATATTATTTTTTAAATATATATATATATATATTCACATTCTGCGAATATATATATTGGACAGTCACACATTGTCCAATATATATATTCACAAACTGTGAATGTATATATTTATAAAAAAAAAAAAAAAAAAGAAGAGAAAGACGAAAAGCCCGCAGGGACCGCGAACCCGCGCGGGGCGGGTTAGGGTTATACAAATTTTGGCCCGTGGGTCTAACGGGCCTGTCCGCAAAAGTCCACCAGAAATTTGGCCCGCGGTGGGGGCGGGGCCGGCCCACTTTGACAGTATTAATTCACACCCCATGATAAAATGATGCCCAGACAGCCCAGTAAAGAAGAAGATGTTAGACGAGGATCAAAGAAAACTTTGTTTTCAAGAACCCTATATAGTGAGTTCCGGTTAAAGTTTTCATATCCATCAATCACCATACGTTATCTCATAGCATCCTGTGAAGCATTTCATCAAGCAGAAAACGGGCATTCGTACTCTATCAGCCCTAGACCACACAATGGTAATAACAAATGTTTTTTAATAGGGTCACACTTGTTCGTGGGACGGGTGTGGTCGGATAGAGTCAATATGCACATATAATACTTATACTAGTAAATGTAATATTAAATTAATAATAAAATA
Organism: Ipomoea batatas; assembly: GCA_002525835.2. NCBI lineage: Eukaryota > Viridiplantae > Streptophyta > Magnoliopsida > Solanales > Convolvulaceae > Ipomoea > Ipomoea batatas. The sequence continues at coordinate 16,455,225 of CM008335.1, read as the reverse complement.
TTTGTTACTTATTAAAAAAACGTAATACTTTTGAATAAAAATATAATACTTTTATACTCACTCCGTCCCATTTTACCTGTCTTACTTTCCTTTTTTGTTTGTCCCAAAATATTGTCCACTTTCCAAAAATAAACATCTTTATATTTTTATGTTTACAATTTTACCCTTTAAACTTTGGTCAGAATTGCTCAACACTTGTTAGTGCACACCAACTGTCATGCACTCAAACTCAAAAGTAGTGCCCATTAAAAGAAGAAGTACAACAAATACATTTAATTTATCTTCCAAGCCTCATCTCCTCACTTCCATTTCGAAGACATGTAGCTCAAAATTCTTTCATAATACTCTGAACTCTCCCTTTCATTCATCGCATCTTCAATTGGTAATACCAAAACATCATAATTTTTTATCTTTAGAGTGCCCATTCATCATTTTTTGTTGTTGCAATTAATGGGTTTCAATGTTATAAAGCTGCCCGCCTACATACGCTCGCCGGAATTTTAATGCTTCTAGAACGCCGTCCGCAGATTAACTACAACCGTCCTTCAAATCGACAAGCATCACTATCTCTATTTTCTATATGTTCTTATATATAACTAAATGTAGATCTGGTGATTTTTAGAAATATTAGGGTCATGTATTTTTATTTTTTATTTTTTTATAATTATTGGGTGTATGGAGAAAAATAGAAAACAAAGAAGTTATTGAATATTTGTTGAATAAAGATGAAGAAATGTTTGCAAATACTCAGTAAGATGAAGAAATGTACTCTGAATCAAAACAAAAGAGATGGAGAAAGAAGAACAGTAACATAGAGGTCAGAGAGTACAAGGGCAAAATTGTAAAGATAGTCTACTTTTGTTTGCTTCTCTTAAAATCCGTGCCAAAACCAAATGAGACAGGTAATTCGGGACTGAGGGAGTATTTTGATGTAAAAATATTACTTTTTTTTTTTATAAAAAGTATTATATTTTTCATAAGTAATGTTGCACTTTATAAAAGAAAATGTAACACTTTTACATCAAAATGTAAAAGTATTACATTTTTCTTCAAAGGTACTCCGTATTACATTTCCAATATAAGTCATAAACATTTTATTTTTGATTTAGTATTAAATCATTTGCAAATATTATAATTATAATTCGAGCAAATACCAATTTTGGTCCCACAACTATTAGCAAAATGACAATTTTAGTCCACATGTTTAATTTCTACCAATTTTGGTCCCACGACTATTGTTTTAGTACCAATTTTCATTCACGACTATTATTTTAGTGTCAAAATTCATCGTGCCGGTCTCCCATCCGTTTAAAACGTGCAAAAAATATAAAATTTTTAAGAGTATTTTCGCCATTTTCAACTTAATATCTCAATTTGAGCATGAATAAATGGATTTAAGTCCTAATATCGATCAAAATTTGCAGTTTTTCTCCTCATTTTACCTTAATTTGAGAAGGTGAACTATGAATTGTGATGATCTTAGGGCTTAAATTTCTTTATTCATGCTCAAATTGGGATATTGAGTTGAAAAGGACGAAAATATCTTTAAAAATTTTAGATTTTGGCATGTTTAAAATGGATGGATGACCGACGCGATGAATTTTGACACTAAAACAGTAGTCGTAAGACCAAAATTGGTACTAAAACAATAGTCGTGGGACCAACATTAGTAGAATTAAACATGTTGACAAAAATTGTCATTTTGCTAATAGTCATGGGACCAAAATTGGTATTTGCTCATTATCATTCTTAACTTATACTAGCATTGACTTAAAATTATAATTATAATATGAGAAAATGGTCAAATAGGCTTTCAAACTTTACCTGCAAAGTCAATTAGGTACTTAACTTTTTTAAAGATGCAATTAAACTCGTTAACATTTAATTTTTGTGCAATGAAGCCAAAAAACAGGTTAGTGACATGTAATAGCAAGTCACTAGGGTTGAGGCATCATTTCCTATAAAAACTCGACTGCCTGTCGCCTTCTCCAGAAAAAGGCAACCAATCCTAGTCGTCTAGAGTCTCTCCGGATAGGCGACTAGAACTAGTCACCTCTCTGGAGAGACTTTGGACAACCATAACTAGTTACCTTTCTTCGGAGAGACGACCACAAATGGTCGCTGGAGAAGGCGATCGGTGACTGGCGCAGTTCGCCGAAGGTCGATTTTTGATCAAAAATGATGCTTGAACCCTAGTGACCTGCTATCACAGGTCACTAATATGCTTTTGGGCTTCATTGCACAAAAATAAAATGTCAAAGGGTTTAATTGCACCTTTAAAAAGTTTAAGTACCTAATTGATTTTCCATGTAAAGTTTGAGGGCATATTTGACTTTTTCCTTATAATATTTACAAATCGTATCTGCTCTTTTTTGCATTTATTCCAATTCTCGCATATAAGTAGATATGAGTATATGACAATGGTTCGGTTCCAGTTCACGATTTTAAAAAATGATAAATCGAGCGGTTCTAGCTTGAATTGCCAATTCGAACTTTTTTCTTTTTAATTTTAATTTTTAATTTTTAAATAGTTCAAATTCAACATTTACTTTAATTTTTTTTTCTAGTTTAGAATCAAAATTAACGGTTCCGATTCTAAAGCCATAACCAGAATCGTCCCTACGATTTTTATTCGGTTGCTACAGTGTTAAATTGGTTCGAACGAAACTGTAGTCATCCCTATATATAAACAATAATTTGTTAGAGAAGAAAAATAATGTCCATTTAATATAAAAGGAGAAAAATCACCACTTTAAAAATAATGAGGGCCTAATGTGAATACATGAATAATTAAAAAAAAAGCTATATACATTTAATTTATGGAAAGAAAATGTCATTTTTCCTTTAAAAATATGTTTTGAAAATAATTATAAAAGTTTTAAAATTTTTTTAACAATTAACCAATCGTTAAAATGCCAAGAACCTTGTAGTCCAGTGGCATCAAACCATTCTCTTTATACGGGAGGTGGTGGGTTCGAGTCTCAATAATTATGAACAGATACTACATTATAATAGAATCAGTAGTATTCAAAAAAAAAAAAAAATGTTTGCCCATAAGGGCTTATCTCATTGGTTCAATCGGCCATATTTGGTAGAAGAAGAATAACTGTGGTTTTTGTATCTTTTCCAAGATTGACAACTGGTTAGAGGCTTAGAATTGCCGACCCGCTTCCCATTCATTTGCCGTGATAGAAAACGGACCAAAATTCATTTGCCGACCCGCTTGCATTCTTGCTTGCTTTTCTTCAACTTCAAAAATCCCAAGGACCGGTGCCCGATACATTAACACGCTTGACACTGCCCAACCAAAACAACTGATAATGGCGCTCATAGAAGCCGATGAAAGTCTCCGTCTCCAGAAGGTTAATCCAACCCCCTATTCGCTTAACAATTGAATCTTTGTGAGCGCACTCCATTTTTTGGATGGAGTTTTCCGCTTTTTCTTGATCTGGGTTTTGTGTGTTTCAACACTTGTGTTGATTGGGTTCTGTTATTTATGTGTTTAATCTTCCCCTCTTTGGCTCTTGTATTTGGGTACTAAATGCTGTCATTTGACTCTAAATTGTAATGTAGGTGTCACTGACAAGGGAAGAAGCAGAAGTACTAAATTCTTGGAGGAACAATGCTATTAGGGATTTGGTTATCGGCATGAGTATTGCTTCCATTGCTAGTTGGCTAGGTACATTATCTAAACACCGTAGAATTTTGAGTTCTTGTCAAATTGGTTTTTACTCTACATACATATGTATTTAGATGTACTATCTCCTNTCTCTCTAGGCTAATCCTGGAGAGAGAAATATTCTAAAGTGATCTCAAACTGAAGTGTGAAGGATCCCCTGCAAAATGGCTCAATTCCCCTTTTAAATCTCGCCCAACCGCCAATTTTCCGCGATGGACGCACGGGTGGACGCGCGTCCACGGGCGCGTCCACTGTGTTTCTGCTGTACAGACTTCAACTTCAGAGAGCTGTTTGGTGGACGCGTGCTGGACGCGCGCGTCCACTGCGCGTCCACAGCAGACTTCTGTTCTGCTGTGCGAGAATCAGAGAGCGAAAAGTTGGACGCAAGGGTGGACACCTGGTGGACGCGCGTCCACTGGGGCGTCCACTGGGCGTCCACAGGGCGTCCAGGTGTATTTCGCACTCCAACTTCGACTCGTGAATCCTTCTTCGAAATCTAGCCATTTTCTGCCTTTAAACACTTCTTTTTACCTACAAAACAAACGGTAAAGTGTGGAACGGGTACTAAGATAATTCAAAGAATTCTAACGCAATTTAATACTAAAACATTCATAAAAGACTTAACTTGTATACTAAACGATCCATGAATAACCTTATAAAAGTGGTATATTTTGCACTTATCAAACTTTCCGCACTTTAAACCTTGCTTGTCCTCAAGCAAGCAATCATAGGACAACCAACACAAGGAGTGCAAAATATATCACCAAAACTTTAGAAACGCATATGAGCTAGATGGAAGAACAAAGCACAATATTGAAATTAAGGTTTCCTTTATTCTATCAAAGAAATGTATCCATAAATGAACCATAAAGTTCAATAGTGAATATCCCAAGACTTGACACCATTCTTAAGGTAAAGTAAATTTTCGGTAATAGACTTTGTTTCACACTTTTCAAGCATGCATACCAAAAGGGAATTCACCAAATATTTTGAAAGGGCCACTAGCCGAGCCAACTAGTGGGAACGATGTGCACAAGTCAATGCTAATAGTCCAACCTTATAACCTCAAGCCCCCTAGATTCTAGCGTGATTAACAAAAA
>CM008335.1:16430264-16443841 GCA_002525835.2 Ipomoea batatas | reverse complement strand
TTCTATGGAGCAAGAGTGGCATGGTGCCGAATATCAAAAATAGAATATGTTTGTGATTTGACATCATGTTGTTTATTGTAAAGACACGCGCATAGCTGTCACAACCATAGGAATAACAAAATTACAATTAATCATAGTTAGTTAATATATCTAATTTTGACATTCTAGCACCGTGTTGTTCTGGTTTCATGGAGCTCGATATATATATATATATATATATATATATATATATATATATATATATATATATATATATATATATATATATGTATTTATGTATAACAATAATAATAATAATAATAATAATAATAATAATAATAATAATAATAATAATAATAATAATAATCGGAGTATCCGAGTTTGGAATTTGGATTCCAATTTGTCATCAATATAGAAGTTTGGAATTTGGATTCCAGTTTGTTATGAGTTTAGGAATTTAGATTTTAGATTCCTATTTGTGAAATCCCTCCTAAGCTAATGAATATATCTGTTCATCGCCCGGGTTCCAAGGTCCAGAAACAGAGAAAGGTCCAGAAACAGAGAAATTCCAAGATCGTTGCCGGCTCGCCCCTAAACTCCAAGCGACGACAACGTTGACGTAGTTTCTGTCGACGACAACTGACGACCGCCTTCGCCCACCGCCGGTAAGTGTTCGTGTTATCCTTTTTTTTTTTTTTTTTTTTTTTTTTTTTTTAAAAGGTTTTTTTTTTNGAATATTAACGGAGAAGAGAATATTTAACGGAAAACTTAACGGATGTAAGGTTAAATTAGGTAATCTCTATTAATAATATTAATCTGAATTATCTTAACCATCTATTTGAATAAATAATTCATCTGAACCATCCATTTGATTAAATAATTTGACCGCCATTTTTTCTACCCATTTTAGGCCTAACTCTCTTTGGCTCTTATTAGTATAGTAGAAATTTACTTTACCATCTCATATGCAATTTGTACAATAGACTTTGTACCACTAACTGATTTGATCTCTTGATTTTCTCTATTATTTTTGTTTCTTTCGCTTTGGTCCTATATATAAAAAAAAAAGTTATTAGTAATTAAAAATAAAGTAGAAGAGAATTAAGAGACATAAAAACCACAAATTGGGGTAACAATAACTACTAATTAAAATTATAATATAAAATAATTATATATTAAAATTACCTTAAACTTTTGAGTCTCCCATTTGTTTTCAGGTAGCCATCTCCAATCATCTTCATTGACATCATTTGGACAGTCTTTGCATTTTAAATAGCTCTGGCGTAAATGATAATGTCTGTTTTTATATTGCAGTTGTACTTGTTTCATAGCATGGTGTTGCACATCATTTGACAAATTAAATTTGTCCTGCAATATAAAAGTATATAAATTCATTAATTTGAACAAAGTAATTCCAATTTTATTCTAACTTCTTATTCCAAACCTAATATAATATTGAAATTATTTGAAGTTTCAGTCTTACATTTAAAAATATCCACATTGTATTAATATCCTTGTTAGGAATCTCTTTCCAACTAGAGACTCGAAGTGGTGCAAATTGTCGAATGCACATAGTGACTTCAGCTTTAAACAAACTAGCATCTTTACCACAAACCTTATGGTATGGTGGAGGAAATAAAATACAGATTTCTTCACCTCTAGCTTTTTTCTTTGCAAGTCCTGTATTGATTGTTCGCCCTCGACCACGCTTTTTAATATTTTCGTTTCCTACAATACAATAATATATATATATATATAAAAGTATACAATATTATATATAAAAAAGAATATTAAATATTAAACTCAAAAAAGTTTTTTAAAAAAATCACATCACCTGTGCAACCACTAACGTGTTCTTCTAATCTAGGTGCAATGTTTGATGTTTCAACTATCCCGGAGAGTTGTTGATTAGAAACCTCATTATTTTGAGGCTTGTCCACCACATGAGAATTATGTTTATCAGTTGAACTTGTTAATGATATCAATCTTTTAAAATTGACCATTCTACATATACATAAATAAAAATTGAGTTATTAATGAATAAAGATTAATATGCATAGATTAATAAATAAAAAATATATATTCCATACCAAAACAGTTTATGTAATGTGATTTAGGCATTTAGCAACCATATAATTAAAATATATGAACACTGTAAAACCTTCAATTTCCAGTACAATTTTATTATATTATAATTATCATACAATAAAATTAAATGTCATGGCAAAAAATATTAACAACATAAAAAGCAGTGTATCATCCTAAAAATTAAAATATTGTAATGTTAAAACCACAACTAAAAAAATAAATAAATAAAAAATAAAATTGAAGACACACGAACCACAACTAAAAAAATAAATAAACTTGGTGGGCCAGTACAATTTCGATGGATGTATCCAATAGAGCGACATTTGCGTACACTGAAATCATATGTGAGAAACAAAACACGACCAGAAGGATCAATTGTTGAGGCTTATATTGTACAAGAATGCATGCATTTTTGTTCTAGATATTTGCATGGATCTAAAACTACATTGAATCGTGTTGGGAGAAATTATGAGGGAAGTGATGCCTCCTCTCACTCTGGGTTACAAATTTTTCACAAGCTAGTAAGCCTTTGCTTGGAAAAAAATATGTTGAGTTGACTTTAACTAAATGGGCCGAAGCAAGAATGTATGTACTAGAAAATTGTGAAGAAGTTACAGAGTTTGCCAAGTAAGTTTCCTTAACTTCTAAATAGTCATTATATTTATATGTATATATATATATATATATCATATTACTGGTTACTAATTTTTTTTTATTATACATGTAAAGCATGCATAAAGAAATACTAATGAGTGATGATCCGAGAAATGTCCAAAAAAGACACAAAATCAAATTTTATTTGTGGTTCAAAAAATATGTGAGTAATAAAAATCTATTTGTACATATAATTTTTTTAATTTTTACTGACTTAATTTAATATTAACTATTCTTCATGATAGGTCAATGAATTACATAATGAAGGAAGTGAAATAGCCACTGATCAATTGTTGCATTTAGCTTATGGGCCTGACAGGCGTATTTATCGATACAAAAGCATACTTGTCAACGACCGGAGGTTTAATACAAAAGACAGGGATTTGCAACTAAAATCATAAAATAGTGGAATTCTTGTAAAAGGTGATACAGATACAGGTAACTTGGATTATTTTGGTGTATTAACAGATATCATACAGTTAAATTACCAGGGAGGAAATGATGTTATTTTATTTAAGGCCGATTGGTGGGATGTTTATCATAAAACGCCATTCAAAGTTGACAAATTTGGGTTTCCTATGGTCAATATTACACGGAAGTTACAAACTGATGAACTATATGTTTTAGCTTCCCAAGCTGAGCAGGTTTACTATGTAAGTGATATTAAGGAGCCTAATTGGCATGTTGTTGTCAAGACAAAGTCCCGTGATTTCTATGATCTCCTTGATGATGTTGTAGAAGATGAACCATGTCAAGAAAATGAAAATTTTGGGTTTACTATTCAAGGTTCTAATTTGGAGGATGATAATAATGTTACAATATTGCATAGGCCCGATTTGGATGCTACAACTGTTGAAGTAAGCTCATCAAATATTAATACCATGAGTATCGAAGAAGATGAAACTGATAGTGATGGAGATGTTTTTATTAATGATGATGATGATGAGATTCCAACAACTGAAGATAGATGAGGAAGTTGATGATGATGATTGAGTATTATATGAATTTTTATTTATAATTTTTGAATTCTTTACTTTTAATATTTTGAGTTTGAATGGTTAATTTTAATAAATCTTTTTGAAATATATTGTTCATTAGAAAAATATACTTTTTTATTTCCAAAAATATTTATATAACATATTAGTAAAATAAGTGATAGTGAAACTTATCTGTCACATAAGAACACTTAAAAGTGAGTATTATAAAATGTATTATCACAATTATATTCATTTTTAAGAGACACTAAGTAATTGAATTTTAAGTGACCACAATATTTAATAGTTAGTTCACATCAAATTACTTGACACCAACTTGAATGCAATTTTAGTGGCAAACATTGATTACAACATAACTTCACACAATGTTCATCTATTCAATTATAGTGATAAAGTAATTGTAACAACTAATTACTCGTCACAATTATCATAAATTAGTACAAAAATTTGAAATCAAAACAATTATTGTCACAATTTGGTAATTTTAGTTACGAAATTATACATCGTCACAAATATTTGTAACAATTTCATCACAAATTAAAAAATAACAATATTAGTGACAACAATACTTTTCCACACAATTGCTTATCATTTCTAATGATACTACCCAATTGTACTTTTATTGACAAAAAAAAGATTGTCCCAAATATTATAAACAAGAGTGACGAACAACTATTTGACACAAAATGTACAAAAATTTGTGTCGACATTATATTTTGTCACAATTACGTTCGTTCCTGCGCGCCATAATCGTAATGCCGCCAAAATGCACATACATTTAGTGACAAAAAATAGTGACAATGTATGTTACGACACTATTATTCTAGTAATAGTGACAACTTATTCGTAACAAATACTTACTTGTCACAATTACCATATTACCCGTGACAAAAAAAAATGTCATCACAATTATTCCACACAATAGTGTGAAATTATTTTTTGGTCACAAAAAGAGTATTATTTGTGACTAAATTATGAAGTGTCACAAATGTTTTGTCACTAAATGTCTTCATTCTTGTAGTGGTACCAATTTCCATGATTCATGGATTTCTTTACCAAAGGTCCGGATAACTTTGTAAAAAGCCTTTCTCCTAATTTTGGAGAAAAATAATTTCCTGAGATACTTGCTAAAGCATAAAAGTCTTGGAGGAATTCTATTACATGATTCTAATCAAATAATTGAATTTGTTCCAAGTCTCTCATAGCTTTTGCTTGTCTAATTGTTAATCCATGTTGGCATCTCTGCCTGTGATAATTCTGTGTATCAAATAAGCAAAATTATGTATATTGCTCCCTTGAGCAATTGGTCTGGAAAATTTGTTTTAAAGACTTCGCATGCAACCCTAACAATATCTCCCATGTAATTTTCAACAATTTAGATCATTTCATCACCTTCTGTGATATTGAAACGTCTGCTTTGAAAGTCTGTAATCATCATGGCAGTCCATTGTTCTAACCTCTGCGGAGGCATACAATATTAATTGTAAATTAAACATGTATAATTGACTTTTCCTCAAAAGTCACTATTACCAATTAGCCACAACCACCCAAGAGCCACACCAGAAAATATGCCAACAAGAAGACATAGCACTAGAATGTTACCCAACGCATTTGCCTCTGGTCCCTATGAACAAGAACATGATTAAGTTAGTTTTATGTTAAACACAATTGAATGATTGCCATTAACACTATCTATCAAGATTCATAAAAACCTACCTTGTAACCTTTAGGAGCAGCAGTGAAGACACAGACTGTGAAATAACCATTTGTTAGTCCGAGGAAAGATACGAGCATGATCATCCATCCTTGATCGCCGTATTTAGCAGTGAAATAGAAACACGGGATCAGTAAGAAACGGGATAATATTGCTACCATCAGCCCCTTCCTAGATTTCAACTCCATTTTCTTGATGAGGGGAATGTATCTTGCTACAAGATCCAAGACATTGTACATTGCTATCAGAACAACAGCATACCTGCAATGAGTATTTTGATATTGTACATTGCTGTTAGAAGAGTTGAATTTAGGATGCAATCAATTTTATCTATGAAGGTGGGACTTAGTGTTGGGCGGAGGCCAAGTCCAACCATTGGTGGCTAGAGATTGTTGGGCGTAGGGCGGTGAAAGGCCAGGTCTAGCACTTTGCCTCACGAAAAGGTGGCGGTATAAGAAAATAAAATTGCACTTCACTACGAGCTATAGTGTGGTATCAGAGGCAAGTCATAGGTTTGAGTCCCAAGAGTAAAAACTAGGGTATAACTCTTATATGGATTCAAAAGAANATTCTTGATATTCAAGACAGCTCCCAGGTTACTCCGCCTCTCCTCAGGTTTTTCTCCCCGCTTCCAGCTACTCCACCTCTCGAGCACTTGAGCTTTGATCACCAAGACCGCCTCAAGCCTCAGGATCTTCACTAGACAGCTGCCAGGTTACTCCGCCTCTTCTTGCTTAATCCAAATCAAGGACCTTTGGTTGTCACAGTTTAATGTTACAAACTCCAATCTGACCAAAAGCTATCGTTGAAATGATGTCGATGTAGAGCAGCTTCGGTCACCTTCTGGATAAGTATATGCTTAAGCTTAGTAACTCTCTCAAACACTAAGATGTGTTTTTCTCGCTGTGTTGAATATCAAGAATGATATTTCAGATTTGGCACTTGCACTTGAACGTTTGAAATTAGACACTTCTCGCAAATTAGTTCGCTAGTTGTTCTCAGTTACCTTTCAGCTTGTGTCTTCACGTCCTTATATATGAGAGTTTGAAGGAATAATTCCGTTGGAGGGAAAATTATTCCGTTTGAAAATGTCTCCCATGCTGATCATGGGACTTGAGTATTTTCTGCATGTTCCATGGAGTGGTGGTCTTGTAACTTGAGCCTTTTGTCTTGTAGTGAATATTCTTTAATTCACTTTCTAGAGTCCATGCTCTACTTACTCTTTTTGGCAAAAGTTACTCTTTTTATATTCCCATGATCCTTGATTTAGGGAATAAGACCAACTTTGGATTGGTGCACTTTCTATCCGTTTGTTGTGCAAATCTGACGTGGCATCCTCTTTCGGTAGATCCCATAACATTCTGTAGGCACCTTCCTTTATCTCCATGATATTCTTCTTCTCCAAACTTAGATCAATTTAATCCAAGCTTCCTTTACTGCCGTTCTGCCCTATGGAGAAGTATTGAGACCTAATTTGGTGTCTTCCTGATTGATGTTTCGAATCCATGTCTCGAACTGGATTGATGTCTCGAGAGACTCTATCTCTCGAACTCTGCTTGTGTCTCGAGACTTAGTTGATGTCTCGCAGACCCTTATTCCTCCAGTGTAGTCTCGTGCCTTCTTCTTATCTGACTATGGACTTACAACACGAAAACATCTAAAAATGTTCAATCAAGTTTACCTTAATCTTAAATATTTTCCGAGTTGAGCTCAAAGTTACCCGGTTATATTTTCGCTCTTAGTTTACTTGTCGAACTTACAAGGTTCCTATCTTTCGAGACTTAGGGGATTCTGATTTAAATTTGGTATCATCAAAACTTATTACATTATGTTCCTAACAGAGGTTGATCATTCTGCCTGGAGGTGGCAGCAGCAACATCAGTAGGTTTTGATATTCTGGGGAGCACTGTCCCCCTTCCAAACGACCCTGCTTTGTTTTCTTCTTTAACAATTTTTCTGGCAAGTTCAGTACTCAACCCAACAATGGTTGGGTATGTTCTATTCACTCTCATCCCCTTGAACTGTACTCAGTCAAAGTACACAAGCTGCATAAGACAGGGAATTAGAACTGAAGTTTATTCACAGTTTGAAAAGTCCATATTCACACATTCACACATTCAGTACAGTATATTCACATATTCAATACACTATATTCACATATTGAAAACTCCACATTCACACTTTTCAGTAATTATATTAGTATCTGTTCTACATTCACACATTTATGTCCATATATTCACAGCTTCAATACTCTATATTCACAATCTGAAAAGACTAAATTCATAGACTTCAGTAATTATATTACTATCTATTCTAGATTTACACATTCGTGTCCATATATTCACGACTTCAATACACTATATTCACAGTTTGAAAAGTTCATATTCACACATTTCAGTGATACTTGTTCAGTAATTATATCACAGATTCACACATTAAGTACTCTATATTCACATATGCAGTACACTAAATTCACAGATTGAATAAAACACATTCACACATTTCAATAAGTATAGTAGTATCTGTTCTACATTCACACATTCATGTCCATATATTCACACCTTCAATACTTTATATTCACAAACAAATAAGCCATTATTTTATAAAAATAGTAATGAAAATTCAAAATAAAGTGAACTTACTAGGATGAATGCAACCGATACGGTCCAGTGAAGAACTGCTTTTCATTCCCTTGAAATGACTGAATGGAGTCAACCATAGACTTGTGCGTATAGGCACACCAATTGTAGTTCTTGATCTGGTCAAGGTGTATCAAGGATTTTAAAATCCTAAAGTTGCAACACCTGTCTTGGTGGCCACGCAGCATCGCCGATACTATAAACAAGACAAAGTCGCGTTTAAATATATCGTCATGGTCTTCTCGTTTCAGAATCTGCTCCGGCATTGATGTTGTGATTGGGGATTTACCATCAATTCCCCATCGCTCCCTCCATAAGGTCAAGAGGTTGGCATATACTCCAGTAGCACCATCTTCTGCCATATGCTCAAATTTTGTGGCCTCCTCAACCACTTCGCTCCCTTGTGGGATCCCCAAAGTTCTTTGAACATCATCCTCTTCAATAAGCAGCAATTCACCGCCTTCAAGCCGGATAGCATAGCAATAAACATCAAACTGTCTAAGCAAGTACTTCATTAGAGGGCCTTCACTCTTTGTTAGTTGGAGGTGTAATATCCTTCCAAATCCTACCTCCTCCACAACCCTTTTCTGTTCATCAGTCAACTGTTGCACAAACTCAGCCACAATCTTCGGGCTCATCCTTGTATTCCACGTTTTTTGGTGTTTCTATACATTTTCATCCTCATTTGTTCGTGGATTTTTTCTTGTAGATTTTCTCTTTGTTGCTCTTTCAGCCCTACTGCCTTCCCCTTGTTCCACTACTTTCCTCTTTCCTATTTTTTTTTCAGCGGCAGATGGCCTGTCATTTGGTTGTTTTGTTCTTACTTCAGCTTGTATAGACGAGTCCGAACTTTCTGCCTCTGCTGCTTGAGAGCTAAGAATAGCTCTTGTCTTCCTTGCCTCTTTGTTCACACGGCTAGGATTTGTTTTCTCCATTTCTGCCAATTCTACCAATGAATAATTTAGAAATAAAATGCAATCTCAAGTATAACAAGGTTAACAAAAATTTTATATTTGATGAAAATATAATCTGTTAGTAGAGAGGGGATGGGGAATGCCGAATAAATCCAGCTACGCTCTACTAAAAGAATAACATTTCGATCAAAACTCTAACTGTATGTATGTATCCAAAATACATAAATATATATTCACAAATACAAAGATATATGTAGTAAAAACAGAACACCACAGGGCTATAGATTCACACATTGAAAACTATATATTCATATAACCTATACTACATATTCACAATCTGGAAACACCACAGGGCTATATGTTTATTAATTATATCAACACTGTTATGCATTCACACATTCAAAACTCTATATTCACAGTTCCTATACTCTATATTCACAGTTAAAAAACAACACATTCACACATTTCAGTGATATTTGTTTAGTAATATAATTACTATCTGTTCTACATTCACACATTCGTAACACTACATTTACAGACCATATACTCTGTATTCACATTTTGAAAACTCTAGATTCACACATTTAAGGGGCAATATGTTTACTACTTATATCAACACTGTTATGCATTCACACACTCAAAACACTACATTCACAGAACCAGTACTCTATATTCACAGTTTGAACACTCCATATTCACACATTTCAGGGGCAATTTGTTTAGTAACTATATTTATCAATGTTATGCATTTAGACATTCAAAACTCTACTTTCACACTTCATATACTCCATATTCACAGTTTGAAAACCTCACATTCACAGAGATTAAAATCTTGGTCACAAAATTATAATCTGATTTTTGAAATATTAACATTGTATGTTACATACAACAGAAATATATTCCACAGAAACTTGTTAAACTACTTAGAATCACAAAATATTGAATAAAACGTGAAATTTTTGAACTAAAATCCCATAATATAAAAATGCGAAGAAATACCTTTTTTCAAAATGCTTCAATGATACGATGAAGACTGCTGATGAGTGTTGTTGTAAAAACTTCCGGCGGACGAGTGCGCGAGTGATAATGGCGGAAAATGGCGAAATGCTCTTGCGGAGGAAGGGAGAGTGTAACTTGCGGAGGAATCGTCGTTGAAATGGTGAAGAAGCGCAAAATGATATATGGTTTATATATTTTTTTAAAAAAAATCTGATTGGCTGGGGATAACGGTGCCACTAACAGCACCGTTATCCCCAGCAACTAAACGGCGTCGTTTAAGGACCCAGGTGCACCTGGGTCCACGGCATAACAATTGTGGCCGGCGAACCGATCTCCCCCTCGACAGAACCTCCACCGGAAAAAACGGCCACCAGCTATGGAATTAATAGAGTTCCGGTGGCAGTGCTGTTCTGGAAAAAAATTCTACATATAATATGATGCAATGTTCATAGAGTTATCAAAATACATGTGTTTAGAGATTTGAATAGCATGCATAATATTGCATAAACGCTATGAACAGATATTGTAGATAATATGCAGAAAAATACATATTGAAAAAAAAATAGCAAGCCATAAATATATGTATGCATTTTTAATCTCAAGAGGCTATGGAAGGATCTAGTATTGATATGTTCACTACAAATTTGTACTAGATTTTCTTTGAAAGTTTTTCGTACAAATTTGTACTGATTTTCTTTGAAAAAAATAAAATAAAGTGTATGCCCAGAATATATTTCTTTTGAAATTCCGGAAAAAAAAACATGAATTTTGCATATTGGGAAATATAGATATGCATATACATGTAGACAGAATAGATATATGAAATTTTTGTTAAAATTCTCTATAAAGCATATATATGTCATCCGGGAAAAAAACTGTGAAAAGCAATGTACATATATGCATATATGCCTTTATATTGTAATTTGTAAGCATACCGTTCACCGGAATTGAGCGTGCTGATAACGTGTTGGAAAAGATTTGTTGTGCCTGTTGGCCATTAGCTCCTAACCGATGAACATTGCAGGTAAAGAGAAAAGAGGTAGAGAGAGAGCAAACATAGGGATGGGAGTGTTTCATTCCCATAAAATGTGTATGTTACAAGGGACATATATATAATACAAACAATAACGGAAAGATATAATGGATACATAAATACAGAAACCGTTACAACCGTTATATACTAAATAATAATGTCCACTACTTAATATTATTTATAACAATTACCTTATAAAGAACTGGATAATAGAAATATCTAAGGTATCCATATTCAATAAGCGCATGATTTCCAAACTCTCAAGTTCAATTTTACCCACAACACCACGAGGCATTTGCGTCACCACATTGTGTTCAAGACTACAAGCAATCTTGTATGCCTTTCTGCATGTTCTACTCAAAGAATTCTGATCAGCTAAAGTCAATTCATGATGATGAGATTTCGCAACTGATTCAAAAGTCGATTTGGTTTTTCCTTTTAATTGTGCATTTTAATATAAATAGCAATATAAGTTTCAACAATAGATGCTTCTGGCCAATATCAGTTCTTCACATAACCTTTTAAGACTTTCATGTACCGTTCAAATAGGTACATCCACCTCAAATAAGCTGGACATCTCTCTCACCAAATGTGCAAGCAAATGAACTATGATATCAAAACACGCAGGTGGAAAATGCATCTCTAGCTGACACAGTGTAACTATAATGTCATTCTGCAATTCATCTAATTTGTCTAAATCAATAATTTTCGCACAAATTGCATTGAGAAAGAAACAAAGTCTGATGACGGTATATCTCAACTTTTTAGGCAATATGCCTCTAACAGCCACTGGCAATAGTTGTTGCATTAAGGCATGGCAATCATGAGACTTCAATCCCACCAATTTTAAACGTTGGATATTAACAAGTCTACTGATATTTGATGAGTATCATTGTGGTACCTTCACCCCACGTAAACATTCACAAAAACTTATTCTCTCCTTTTTTAACAAAGTATGAGCAGTTGGAGGCAAATATGCCTTCTTATCACTGTTAGGAACATAATGTAATAGGTTTTGATGATACCAAATGTAAATCAGAATCCCCTAAGTCTTGAAAGATAGGTATCTATGTAAGTTCGACAAGTAAACTAAGAGCGAAAATATAACCGGGTAACTTTGAGCTCAACTCGGAAAATATTTAAGCTTAAGGTAAACTTGATTGAACATTTTAGATGTTTTCGTGTTGTAAGTCTATAGTTAGATCAGAAGAAGGCACGAGACTACACTGGAGGAATAAGGGTCTGCGAGACATCAACTAAGTCTCGAGACATAAGAAGAGTTCGAGAGATAGAGTCTCTCGAGACATCAATCCAGTTCGAGACATGGATTCGAAGCATCGATCAAGCGAGACATCAAATCAGGTCTCGATACTTCTCCATAAGGCTGAACGGCAGTAAAGGTAGCTTGGATTAAATTAATTTAAGTTTGGAGAAGAAGAATATCTTGGAGAAAAAGAAAGGTGCCTACAGAACGTTATGGGATCTACTGGAAGTGGATGCCACGTCAGAATTACACAACAAACGGATAGAAAGTGCACCAATCCAAAGTCGGTCTTATTCCCTAAATCAAGGATCATGGGAATATAAAAAGAGTAACTTTTGCCAAAAAGAGTAAGTGGAGTATGGACTCTAGAAAGTGAATTAAAGAATATTCACTACAAGACAAAAGGCTCAAGTTACAAGACCACCACTTCATGGAACATGCTGAAAATACTCAAGTCCCATGATCAGCATGGGAGACAATTTCAAAGGGAATAATTTTCCCTCCAACAGAATTATTCCTCAAAACTCTCACATATATAAGGACGTGAAGACACAAGCTGAAGGAGTTACGAAGTTAAGAAAACTAAGTGTAAGAAGTGTCTAATCTAAACGTTCAAGTGCAAGTGCTAAATCTGGAATATCATCATTGATATTCAACACAGCGAGACAAACACATCTTAGTGTTTGAGAGAGTTACAATGCTTAAACTTATACATATCCAGAAGGTGACCAAAGCGGATCTACATCGACATTATTTCAACGATAGCTTGTGGTCAGATTGGAGTTTGTTACATTAAACTGTGACAACCAAAGGTCCTTGCTTTGGATTAAGCAAGAAGAGGCGGAGTACCCTGGCAGCTGTCTAGTGAAGATCCTGAGGCTTGAGGCGGGCTTGGTGATCAAAGCTCAAGTGCTCGAGAGGTGGAGTAGCTGGAAGCGGGGAGAAAAACCTGAGGAGAGGCGGAGTAGCCTGGGAGTCGTCTTGTGAAGATCCTGAGGCTAGAGGCGGGCTTGGTGATCAAAGCTCAAGTGCTCGAGAGGTGGAGTAACAAGAGGCGGGGCGAAAAACCTGAGGCTTGAGGCGGGCTTCGTGATCAAAGCTCAAGCGCTCGATATTGTACTAAAAAGGGAAGTTTTAGTGCAATCCTTCTAGGGAGTTTCTAGAAGAAGAGTGGACGTAGGCGGGTTGGCCGAACCACTTAAAAATCTCTCTCTCGCATTTACTTTATGCTTTTATCTCTCGCTATCTAACTCTCGAACTGCACTGCATATAATCGCACTTCTCGAACTAACTCAAAC
>CM008335.1:16409648-16419823 GCA_002525835.2 Ipomoea batatas | reverse complement strand
GAAGACAAAAAAAAAAGGAAAAAAAGAAGACAAAAACGACGTAGTTTTGGACTCAAGTCCACCTTGCAATGTGGACCTGGATCCGTAGCATAATTTGCCCTGTAGAGCCTCACCCTAGTTCCAACACATCTTCTAATAATATACCCGTCGCCTCAAAAAATGCTTATGCTCAATCATATATACTATCATTTTCTTGATATAAATTAAATATAATCCTTAATTTGTTTTGGTAGAATGGAGGGACCCAGGGTCCCAGAGTTAGCGACGCCTACAAGTTGCCACACCTGCCACGTCGCGCTGGAGAAGGACAATCAAGTCGTCCGGGGGGTGATCCAAAATAGTCACGCCCTGCGGGGAGAGTTGGCCCAGATTAGCCAAGAAGTCTGCACACTGATTGCCCTCCCGAAAGATATGGATGATCTTGGCTTCACGAAACTGGTTCAAGAGAAAGCTACAGTCCTCAACTAAGGTGTTCGACCCCAGGGTGGAAGAACCCACCTTACTTAAGGCTTGAACCATGGATTTGGAGTCTGTTTCCGCGATGATCTTATCGAAACCCCGGCTCTTGGCAATTATAAGACCTTCCCGGAGCCCCCAAAGTTCAGCTATGAAACTATTGGAGACACCAATGTTGGAAGTGAACCCTACAATCCAATCACCTCTGTGGTCCCGAAGTAGTCCACCTGCGCTAGCCATGCCAGAACTATTCTTCACAGCGCCATCAGTATTAAGCTTAATGACACCAGCTTCTGGCGAAGACCAAAAAACCCAATTTTGTGATGCCACCTTAGGACCAAAACAGTTCAGGAGGCAATTCTGGTTTTCCCTAGCATCAGCGACAGCCCGAGCCAGAATTTCATTAGGTAGAGTGGTCTTGTTATTAAAGATCATCTCATTTCTAGCTCTCCAAATATTCGAAATGATGTGGGGAAAAATGATGTTCCAGTGAATGCCCGAACCACCAGGTTGCAGACATGAAGTTGCCACCTCCAACCATTGCGCCATGGGAAGATGATTCTTATAACGGAAGGATGGTGGTGGAGCTGCGAGAGACCAGACCGCTTCAGCAACTTCACAATGGCGGAAGACATGATCCAGAGTCTCTTCATTCATCCCACAGCTCAGGCACGTATCATCCATTGTTAATCCACGTCGTTTCCGCTCCGCATTGACGAGAAGGCCGTTCTTCGTAATTCTCCACAACAGCATCTCTTAATGATTAATATTATGATTTGACATTTTTTAAAGGTTTTTTAAGTCAATAATAAGTTGGTAATATAAGCTAATTGAAGTTGCGTGCGGGAAATGGTTCAATAATTGACTTGACCTAACGGCATATGTTTGGACGTTTGGTTGAGAATTATATTACGTTTATAAAATTTTGTTGAATTGGTCAATTTCTTTATTTAATTCATTCTTATTTCTGTGCAATAGAATTCCGTGAGAGGATTTTTTTTTTTTTAATACAACTGACCCTATTACATTGTAGTATTTGTTCATCTATACCTTCTCTCAACGGTTGAAGCACAAAGAGTCAATTTCGATATCTCCTCCACTGAGGCTTGAACTCATGACCTTTCATTTGAGGGAGGCCACTACATGTCATTTGAGCACAAGGTGCTTGGCACCGTGAGAGGATATATTCCATTAAAAAAATAATAATAATCATTTTATAAAAGATGATTTTGTTACACAACCTTGCCCCTTATATACCATTATTAATAGCCGTTGCTAACTGTGGGATAAAGGTGGAGGAGGGGAGACCTTGCTTGCTCCGGGGCATCCCTTTTGTTATTAAAATTAGCTATTCCCATTAAACCCATTAATCATATATTTGACTTTTTTTTTTATAGAAAAAACTACATACACTCGGTTTTACTATATTTTTTATATATGTTTTTTTTATTATTGGTCTTCATACACATAATGACTATGTTTGGTAAAATGTAAAAATTTGTGTGAGACGGGTCGGGTTGAGTCGGGTCATACTTATATGCTCAAATGTGATACTAATCAAGAATATAATATAAATTTTTGTTACTTATAATGGTAAATGTAATATATACTTTCAATTGAAAATGTAATACTTTTACATTTTAATTTAAAAGTATTACATTTTTCCTCAAAAGTATTATATTTTCCCTTATAAATAAGGGGCACTTGCCAACATTACTTATTATGGAAAATGTAATATTTTACATCAAAATGCAAATGTATTACATTTTTCCTCAAAAGTATTAAATTTTTCCTTATAGGTATCAAATATTTTATTCCTGATTAGTATTACATTTGAGTATATAATCAGCTACCAACTAACAGCTAATTATTTCAATTAACTTTTGAGAAAAAGAAATTATACCAGACAACTACCAACTAACAGCTAATTTACGAAACACATTTCTACAATAAGCTAATGTTATCAACTAATTATATCATCTAACCCAATCAACTAATTTAACAACCATTTACCAAACAGGGTCAATATGAGAAAATAAACACATAATATTATTTTTTCAATATTAAAATCATAATTGTATTATTAAAACTAGTAAATCGCATGTATAAAATTTTTTTATTATACATCTATATAATAAAATTAAAGAAACATTATAAACAATTCTAATATTTGAAAGTGTACATTTGATTACTAAAATAAATATGTAAAAAAAAGGAAAAATAATATAATTTTAATTATTATAAAAATAAATCCAACGACCTATATTAAGCTTAAATACTATAATAATTATCAGAAAAGTATACAAATTCTATGCAATTATACTTTTATACCTTAAGTATATTCCTTTTCACCATATAGCAATTAATTTTTTCTCATCCTAAATATTTGAATGAATTAATTGTAAAAATGCACCACTCAATGTTTGAAAATGCGCCACAATGAAAATACACAAAAACACACACAAAAAAAAAAAAAAAAACACCACACCCCTAAAATAATACACCATAACTCCCATGCCCCTAATGGTGTATTTGCTAATACTTTGTGGTGTATATTTACATACCTAGTGGTATGTTTTTTAGTGATGCGTACCTAATGATGCATATTTGTGTGATGCATTTTTTAACATTGAGTGGTGTATATTTGTATACATAATGGTGCGACTGCACTGCCCGCACGTTAAGGCACGGCCACACCTGATTATGACCATATATATATATATACTAATTTTAAGTATTATAAAAAAAAAATCAAACGACCCATACTTAANAAGAAAGCCTAATTTATTAGTTGTAAAAAGCTAACGAGTTTGCTTAAAGCAACATATTTCAATGCCCTGACAAATTTGATATATGTAACACATCAAATCTTGGGCTGAACTCCATAAACACTTATCAATGCTTCAATACTATAAAATATAAATTATGAACTATCCGTTTGCTCAGGGTTTCTGATTAGCCACAAAACCATGCTTTTCAAAAGATAATTCAATCTCTATTTTGTTGGCAGTCCTCCATCATTGGACCACTACTTACGAAGTTATTTTCTAAAACAGCTTGATAGTTTCTTCATCCTGTTCCACTCAGACATACCCCTCATGTTAGGATCAAACACTTACTACTACGCCAAAAGCTATAGCTAGTAGCGAATGCACAACTTTATTTCCTTATAGACCGCCATCACATTTTCAAGAGACAGGGTGCTAGACTTGGCTCTTCACCAGCGTCTACCCAACAATCTCCCTAGCCACATGGTGCTGGACTTGACCCTTACTGGCCTCCGCCCAGCACATCACATTTGCATCCCAATGAGTATTTGCTATAATCATAAAACTCCCAGATTCCCTCTTCTTTCACCACTACATACAGAGAAACCCCCATAGTATCTAGTATTTTGTTAAAAGTTTATCAAAAGCTTTATCTTTTCTCATTTAAGTTAAATACTAGTTTTAGGTTGGGAGCAATGTTGCAATCGGGTACCCAGGAGCGCCTAGCGCCTAGGCGGCCGAGTAATCCACGTATATCGTCTACACTTTTCCCGCTCAGGGCTGGGAGTTGTTAGACTGTTATAATCTCCAAACTAGTCAACTGCATATGTTAGATGGTCAGTTGAACATGGCTGGAGGAATATAGAAGAGGAGTAGTCGAGCAGGCAAAAAAAAAAAACCACTCGGCCGAGTTGGGCACCGACTCAGCCAAGTTAGGCACCCAACTCGCCGCCTAGGGCACCTAGTCAGCCAGCCAACAGCCGACTAAAAGCTGTCTAAGACTGAAATCGCCTCGGCCTAGGGGCTCTTAGGCCGATTTTTACAACACTGGTCGGGTGTGGATGACATTTCCACCCACGACCTCCAAGCCCACATAGAATTTCAATATATCAAATATCTGAACCAAACACCAGTCGGGTTCATTCTAATCCTGATAACAAATTGGGTTGCAGGTCTCAAATTACACCCACCCTAGTTCCACCATATAAAAATTGGGTTGCAGGTCTCAATATTTGCTAATGAAAATTGAAAAGCAGGATTCATCACCTTGCAGCACTTCAAGTTGGCTAGAATTACAGTAGTTAATATTCAGCGCGCACTTCCGCCAGCTGCCATGAGGATCCGATCTCTCAGGAACCAGTATATGCCGTATCTAAAAAATTAAATGAAAACTAAGAATAATTTATTGGGTTGTAAATGTAATAATGAATAAATTCTCAAAACTAGCCGAGAAAGACACAAGGAAAAAGCTTGCCTGCCAAAAGTCGTATGATGGGTTGACAAGGAAAACTGGAGTCTTAATTTTGTTAATAAATTCTTGAGGGAAAAAACACTGAAATGATAGTTAGCACTATGATTACATACAATAAAAAACAAATTCAAAAAAGGGTCACTGAACTGAAAAATAGGAGAGAACCACACCGGAATATGGAAGAAGTGTGGGCTAAAAGTTGCACCTTATAAGGATCAGTTCGTGACACACATTCCTTGTTTAAACTTTTTGATACACCCTGGAACCAAAACATGATTACAAAACAGAATAATATTAATAATGAGGACCATGGTCTAACCTACTTCTTCAAAAAGCACATAAAGATACGATTAAATGAAGAAAGCTTCTGTAATGTTTTAGCAAACCTGGAGGTTAACAACATCATGATAAAAATTCTCCATGGTTGGATTTCCTGCAACATCCTTCCTAAGAAAGATGGCATGTAAAGAAATATTAGCAAGAAACAAAGGGATTTATATGCTCAAACAAATCTAACAAGTCTTTGAGTACTGAACACACATGCTTATAAAAAAGTGTGAACTAAATTTTATGTTGAACTTTGGGTGCAGCTGAATAAAATATATGATATAAACAGAATAACCTTCAGTGCAAACAGGATTTAACTGTGCATGAATTGTTATTGGTGAAATATCTCCAAATGTGTTTCAACTTCCATCCTTCCGTGTTCTATGAGTCTAAGAGTCATCTACATAGGGGTAGACTAAGGGTTATTGTTTACTTATATATATCTATGCTATGTTTCCCTAAGAAAAGATGGAAGAATTAGGTGAATCAGTAAAAGACATTTCCTGTTACTCAACATGGTATCAAAGCCACCCCTGTGGCCTGACCTTTTCCAGTAAACCAATAGGTGAACAGTGCTGTGCACTGTTCATGTTCCTAGTTGGGCAGTTTCTGGTTTTTACAAAATTGCAGCTCCCAATTATCTCAATTTGTTCGGACGACCCTACCCATTTTTTCCGGCCATCAAAGTTCTCACATGCCACTGGCCATTATGCTTCAGCCTCCATCCCTTTGTGTTGGTGATTTGTGAGTTTAAGAGTCATCTACATAGGGGTAGACTAAGGGTCATTGTTTACCTATATATATATATATATATATACACGGAGTATATGCTATGTTTCCATAAGAAAATATGAAGAGAGTAAGGTGAATCAATAAAAGATACTCGTATTTACTATTATTCAACCTACATGTGAGTCTAACAGTCGAAAGGTTGAGTGTGCATGCAGAGACCCAGCAAATACCCGGGTTCAAATCCTCAATGGAGGATCTCATCTTTGGGGCAAAAAGCAAGCACTCAAAGCCTGTGCCACAGAGGTACTTCCCCGATTTACCTCCTCTCACAATCCCTAGGACAGGGGATGAGGGGCCCTCAAGTTTAGGGTTTAAAGTTTAAACCTATAAATAAAGTTACAAGAACATACTCATTGAGAAAGAAACTTGCGTCAGCAAGGCATTTGACATCTGTATTCTTAGGCAAAATCTCCCGGAAGTTATCACAATGTATGAGGGCTGCCAGACCTCCAGCAGAACATCCTGTGAGAAAAGCCTGCAAATTTATACAATGTAAGAAATAAGAATACCACAGCCAGATAATGCAACAATTACTTTCATGGACTCTATGGTTGAAGCAAAAGTCAGTCAAAATGAATGTAAACTTTGGTTCAGAATAGATGGAAATGGTGGAGTTCGCCAAAACTAGTGCTTTAAAGTCACAAAATTTCAGGGATAAAATTTGTCTAGGGGCTGAGCTCATAGTGATTCATGCCTCATGTAATCATAAAGACGTCCTGCCAAAAAGAGGAAAGTCGGACTAATTTCTTTATTCACTCAGAAATGTGGGAGATAAAAATGTATGCAATTTTGTCAAAAAATGAAGAACAACGCAATTATGATATACAGTAACAGAAACTGAAATATAAAATGTACTACTTTTTTAGCCTTGGAAAGTCCTATTGACAAGAATTCATCCATAAGTGCTTCCCAGATAAGTTGTCCTCTGAAGAAGAGCTTCGTCCCGTTCTGCAATAAATGATAGTAAACATCTGTAACTAAAGGTTGCTTTATCTTCCACTCTTATCTACATGAGGCATGATGGACATAGTCAACATAGTTCCCAGAAAGCTTCTTGTACTTACTTTAAGCTCACTCTCAGGATGCCCAGCAAAAGATGCACCATCACAATATCGTATCTTCACTTTGTTCCAGTTGAAGAAATCTGAAGAAGGGAGAGTGGATCAGATATCAAAGAATGAATCCTTAATAATGCAATCCAAACATGCAATTGTTACAAGGAACTCAGGCAGATGCATAGTTTCAGAAAACATTTATCAGCATCGGTGGCAAGAAGCCTGGAACTAACAGAAAAAAGGTATATTCTTTCTGAGCTTCTAAGAAGCCATAAACATATGCTTATTGGAATTATCCCTCGTAAAACCATCCCTTTATATGCTAAAACAACCAAGCATAAATTCTACTAAAGAGTAATGCCATAGCATTGATATAAGAGCATAATTTGTGGAGTAAGACTATGTATCAGGCAGTTCATGCTAGAAACTAGTAAAAAGACAACTACCTGGATTTTGTGAAGGTTCTTGGCTCATAATCCCAGAAAACAAAACTTCATGTTCCATCATCTTTGAAGAACCTAATGCTGCTGTTGCCCTTGAAGAACATGATTCTATTGAATTACACCAACCTCCACCCTGTGAGAGAAAAACCAAGACAAAAGTATTAAGAGAGGAAGAAACCTAACAATTCAGAATCACCAAATTGAAAAACTTCAGTAATTAGCAAAATAATGGCATTAGATGACTGATTAAACGAAAAGAGAATGCCCTATGCCTTGTCTACCATTTTTCTACCAGCCAAATTTTATTTGAAATGATTAGAGATATGATCTATAACAAATAAAGTAAAACAATAGTTCTTCCCCATCTTTTTATTTAGCTTGAAAAAGACAGGGCCAAAATTCTTTCTTCACAGATCATAAAAAAAGGGGAAAACAAGAAAGAACAACAAAAACCAACCTCAATGTGAAGAAGCCAATTATCAGACCCAGATCCAAAACCCTGCTGGAAATGATAACCCGGCACACTTCCATCCAAACAAACTGCAATTTCAATAAACCACAAACTCACCACCAATCCCCAAAAAACAAATAAGAAGCAGAGAAGAGGAAGATGAATTCTATGTGCGCATAAAGTAAGAATCCTTTTTGGGAAGAAGAAATTACAGGCAGATTTTTTGTGGGCATTGCTTAAAGGAGTAAAGGGTACCCCATCATTATCAGGAAGACTGGCGTATCTGCCACTGTGATAGTGAGAGTGAGAGACGAAGGATAGAGTGAGGATGACGGTGGCGAGCGCAGCAGAGAAGACTGCCCACTCTCTTTTGGTCAATTTGCGCCACCACCTCACACCTCGGAGTAATCTATGATTCGCCATTGAAAGATTTCCCAGACGGAAAATGTATTCAATTGGTTAAATTATGGGATGTCAACCCTTCGAAAATACTAAGGTGGCATGCTACTAAGAGAATATGAGTTCAATTCCAACAAGTGACGATTTTTCCTGGGTCAGCGCGAAAGTGGGTGTACCTGGACCGTTCAACGGACAGGGAAAGACCCTGTAAATTTTTCCAAACAAATGAAGGTGATACGGTAAAATACGGGCACCAAGGAAAACCGGAAAATACGATCTTATATAACTCAAGGATCCAAACCCGGTTACAAGTCAATAAATGCTCAAAGGGCTCGGCGGGTCGGCAGTGGGCTTTCCTACTGTCCGAGCTCTCTTTAAGTCTTAGTCTAGAAATGGCCAAAAGATCCTCTCTCTCCTCATAAATGCGCTATTTATAAGGGAGAAAAGCGCGGTTGCCGGACCTCCGGCATGACGGGAACGTGGCGCACATGCGCCCACCTCACTCTACGCCCAAGCGGGAGGAGGTACGTGGCGGTCACTGGCACGTCGCGTCGGGGCCCATCGGGGCACTGTTCGGCCCGTGACGACCGACCTTCCGGCCGACCATACGGCGACAGACCGACCTCCCGACCTAACGCTACCCAACCGGGTCCGAGGTGTGTCCGACCGGTCCTGGAGTATATTTACTATCAGGAGGTATGATTTTTTTTAATGCTTATTTAAATTTTTTGAGGTTCACTAACACGGGTATGCCTGAACCGTTAAAGACAGAGAAACACCATGTAAATTTACCAAAAAAAAAAAAAAGAAACTTGGATAGGATTTTCCAACAAATGGGGGTATGATTTTTTTTAATGGTTTTTATTAGTTTAAATTTAATTTTTTTGTGAGGTTCACTAAAACTAATAAAAGGTTTAACAATTGTCACATGTGTGCGATGCACCTGTCACACCCAGTTGGCGCATACACGGCAAGTGCGGGCATGAATAAGCTTAGTTTTATTTTTTTTTGGAAAAAGTGTCAAATAGGCCACTGAACTTGTCGCTTTTGTGCAATTGAGCTATTGAACTTAAAAAGTGTGCAATTCAACTATCAAACAAGCAAAATTTGTGCAATTGGATCATTTTTACGAAAAAAATTAATTCAATTTGAGTTAAAAACATTTTAATATTGACTCCCAACTAGTATGGTAGAAGAAAATGCCACTCTTAATATATATATAGTAGTAATATAATTGGATTTTACCAAAAAAAATTTGTAAAAATGGTCAAATTGCACAAATTTTGCTTGTTTGATGGTTGAATTGCACACTTTTTAAGTTTAATGGCCCAATTGCACAAAAGCGACAAATTCAGTGGCCTATTTGACACTTTTTCCTTTTTTTTCCTTCTTCTCTCTTCCTTTTCTTATTATGCTACTTCAAGTCTTCAATAATTTAAATTAATTTTTTCTAAAAGGACAAAAAAATAGAAGTAAAAATAGGAAATTTGCCCACTGAGGACAGTGTGGTGGCTTGTTGTTTGACATGATGTCATGATGGAAGGTGGTAGTTGATACCTTTGTTTTGTATCACATTTTTCAACCCTTTCTTTAACCGTTTTGATATAATGATGCTTGTAATTGAATTGGAATCTATGACTTGTTTGTGTGAATTGTTTTTCTTTAGATAAATTGTTGAAAAGAATCATTCGGAAGTCTTTTGGAGCACAAAGGAACGATTTCAGAGGTCGGGAGGAGCGCACGCACGAAGATCCGAAGAAGAAGGCGAAAAGTGGCCTGGAAAGCCATCCATACGGCCAGGCATACGGCCGTATGGATGGCCGTATGGCCTCAAACAGCAGGGCTTTCAAACGCCCTACCATACGGCCACTCATACGGCCGTATGGTAGGCCGTTTACCCGAAACTCTATGCAGTATAAAAGCTGTTTTTGTGCATTTTGTGAGGGATTCCGAACCCTAGCTAGCTTAGACTCTCTCTCTAATATTTTCCTTAGTATTTTCAGCTTAGAATAG
>CM008335.1:16348021-16362783 GCA_002525835.2 Ipomoea batatas | reverse complement strand
ATGAAAAGAAACTGCAGTATATATGAAAAGAAAGTGAGTGGCGCGAATTCATCCGTCTATTTCATTAATCAAAACGACGTCGTTTTGGGACCGCGGTCCACAATGCATTGTGGACCACGGTCCACGATATAATTAGACAGGTGGAATAATATCTTTACTAACAAACAAAGAGTTTTGGCCACGTGGAGTTACGTATCTCATTTATTGATTTTGTTTCAAGTTAAATATACGAGAATATTGCTGAGTATAATATTCGATGTTTTAATTAATCTAAGTGTGAAATTATGTTATAAGGAGCTAAGCCAGCCACTCATCATGTCACATTACGCACATGGTGTAATATAAAATTGTTGTACTTTGATCTCTGAGTTATATCATATTAACGACTTAGTCATCAATTATGATCGTATCTATTTTTAATCCCTCAATTTTGAGCGAAGTGACAAGTTTGATTCGTAACATTATTTTTCACTTTTCAGCCTCCAATTTCAAGGTTCTTTAACTCTAAAAACATTTCAATAACCCTCATATGACTTGTTGGGAACTTGGATCTCGTATAAGAAACTTGAGACTCAGTACAAACAAGGGAACACTTGATCACCGTCTTCAAGCGTGTGAAATACACTATCCTAAAAGATTATGATTTTCCTTACTAAGCAACTAGAGTAATCAAACTAGAACTTTGGAGATACAAGAAGATGTCAAATTTCTCTGTTTGTTTTTATCAGAAATTCACTAAGGGAGTAACTTGAAATTTTTAGTGTGTAAAAATTCTTTTGTAAACTCTGCAATAACTTAGCCAAGATTCATATATTAATAGAAAATAGAAACAAAAACAAAACCCTCATTGTCTTCGTAGCCGGAGACGAAGACTGAGGGGTGAATTTTTATTTTTATTTTGGTTTTATTTTTGTTTTTGTTTTTGTTTTTATTTTATTATTAAAATAAATTAAAAATAATATACGACAAGAAGAGAGAGAGAGAGAGAGCAAGAGGAGCGGAGTTTGTTCAACAAATGCAAGTTTGTGTGGTGAATTCGAAAAAAAAACTATGAGCGGCGCATAAATGGATGATAAGTGCTTATTTCTCTATATTTGTCTCCTTTCACTAAGCCATTTTGTTTATAAATTATTTCAAATTTCATGAGATTATGACTAAATTGTGTTATTTTGAAAGGAGTTTGGTTTGGAAAGCATTGGAAGGCAAGATGAGTATTTTCATTCATTTTGGTGGGCATCGGAGTGAAATGGAGCATTTTGAATGCATTTATAGTAATTGGGAGCAAGGTGAAGCTACCCCCTAGCTGGGCAGAGCGACGGCTAGTCCCTACAGCAATGGTTGTTGGAAAAATAACTTTTAAATGACATTTTAAGTGGGCATTTTGTGGTACAAATATAAGTATGTTTCACATCCGATTTGGGTCGGGTCAAAATGGATTCAGATTCTTCGTATTTAGACGAAAAGATTAATATATTGTATGCTCAAAATAGATAATGAGTGATTGAGAAATTGGTTCTCAAAGTACACCGATTTGAGATGGAATTTGAATGTGAAAAGCTTAAGTAGCTTTGTCCCATATTGATTGGGAAAGTGAATTTGCACCATTATATATACAAGAGCCTTTTTAAGGCATATTGACTTGTATAGCATGCAGGCTCTCTCTCGCGGGAGGGAGGGTGAGGGTTGTGGTGTTATTCCAAAAAATATAGGAAGTAGTTTTCCATCTCAGTGCGGTGTCCCCGTAATAAGTTCCAAGTTGAGCAACACAGCACACCTCCGTAATAAGTTCCAAGTTGAGCAACACAGCACACCTGAAACACGTACTTGATTTCATCCTCGAAACTCTACTCGTACTTCCACATTTTCTTCCCTTCCATCTTTCATACGGAGTATTTAGGAAGCACAAATTTGACTCAAAAACCCATCCACTAGAGATGCCCTGAAAACTCCATCTATTATACTCTGAGACACAGGTGTTTTTAAGGTTGTAAGGTTCTCAATTATGCTTTTGTTACTCTTTGATGCATTTTCCTGAAATGGTATCATAGTATTTTTAGCTCCTAAATAAAATTAGTTGTTCACGATGGCTTGGTCACAGCTGCTTCAAACAACACAAAGTTGTAAACCCCACTACTGGCACTAGCTTCGCTATCAGTCTCAATGGCACAAAACACTAGTTCAACCTCAATCTTTGAGGTTGATGATCAGTTGAACTTTAATGCCATGCATAGATCCAGGTGGCCCCTTTTACATTCATGCAAGTGAAAGCTCCTCTCTTGTATTTGACATATATAGTATTACTAATTTTACAAGCCCATTGCGCGAATGAGCTAATGCCCAATGTTTATATTTAAAGAAGTATTTTAAAGTATATCAATGTAAAATTATATAAGATAAGTTCATACATAGATAATTGAATGTCAAATTTGTTTATTTAAATAGGCAATTCAAAGTATATGAATGAAAGATAATATAGGAGGTTCATTATAATTGTCACTAAGATAAATGTTTGCAACTTTGTAAAATTGATAGTCTAAATACTTAGTCTAAACACGATAGTCTAAATAAATATTACTTATGGTTTGAATTTCTCTAAATATTCTAATTTTCTTTTGGGTAACATTGTCATTGTTTTCATCTTCACTATTTATCATCTTTTTTTTTTTTGATAGTGTGTCATTTGTAATTGAGTTACATAGCATAGATGACTTATGTGGTGTGGGGGTGATGGTGAAAATGGGTGTAAATGTCGAACCACGAGGGTTGGGGTTTATAGCACATGTAGAAAGTCGTTACCTAAACTCTAGGCACTAAGGTCTTGGAATCCATAAGGATCCAAGTAAATCATATTCGGTTTCGGATTGAAACTAGAATATTTTTGTTGTTTTGGATTAAAGGGAAAACAAGATTGAATCTAGGATTAAATTCAATTGGGAAATATGGGCTAAATTAGGTGTTTTGCTTTATTGGTACATTTGACACTTAGATTGGGGGAAGAATATTAACCCTAGGTTCTTGAGGCAAGAACAAAGGAATCCAAGTTTCCACAAGAATTAAAACAAAGGTTACCCCATTTCCATGGTGTATCAGCAACATAAATTCTTTAAGAACAAAAGCATTGTAAGCCCTAAATCTGATCTACCCCTATTTCCATAGAAGGGAAATTGGGGTTGAGATTGGGAAGGCCCAAGTCTTCCATCTAATTTCCATTGTGATGGAAGACTTTCCAAAGACAAACAACAATCATTGCGCAATAATCATTAAAAGATAGAATAATAACCTAACTCAAACTCAAGAACCCTAAATGGTGTTCATCCCCTTTATGCAATAATCACATAAATAGCATCAATAGAAGCAATAAATACCAAATCTAACCCATAAAAAGGACTACTCACTCATATATATCTAAGGTAAACATAGCAATATTAAGCAAATAAACCATAAAAGTGCAATAAGAGTAAATAAGAGATGAATAAGAGTAAATGATGAGAACTATTAGATGTTGAAGAAAGTTGGTGAAATCCCTTCCAAATCCACAAAATAAAGCTTGCAATGTGCTCCCTAATATAGATCGTCTAAGCTAATATTTGCTAAGGAAATAAGAGAGAGAAGTTCTACCTAGTTAGGGTTCGGAAATCCTTCACAAAATACAGAAAAAACAGCTTTTATATTGTATAGGGATCACGACATTCGGCCTAGCAAACGACTGTTTGCAAGGCGAAATCTACGGCGGGGCATGCGGCCACCCATCCGGCCGTTTGTTAGGTCGCATGTGTTCAATTTTTCAACTTTTCTCCCGCTTTGCGTTCCGCTGCTATGGTCCTCCTTGAGTGAAATCTAGGCTTCTAAAGTTGTTCAATTATGCTCCAAGAAGCCTCCTATTGACTAGTTGTGACTCATTTTATCTAGAAAATAAAACTACACAAACAAATCATAGATTGTACTCAAACTAAAACACTTTGTTATCAAAAAATGGTTGAAGTATGGGGTAAAAAGGGGTCAAGAATCAAAGGTATCAATGACAACGTCATGCAATGAGATTATGGTGTAGGATGAAGCTGCAGATTTGATTTGTTGTGTATATGACTGTGATCTTAGTTGTATTATGAACTCCTGGAGTCTTGTGAGCGCCTGTTGATATTTGCAGTGGTAATTTTCCCCCTACATGTTTCATGTAGAAGTATTGAATAAAATATTAATATTTAGTATATTTGTAAAATGTTCATGATTAGTACCTCTTGTTTTATTTTCATAACTTGTTCACTTGATAGTACAACAATAACTATGCAGGTAGTCCGAATACTGATGCTGCAACGTGTCCAGTTTCATCAACAATTTCCACATCCATTTTGCACATGTTCATTTTCAAGTTCACATTTTTGGAATTAGTATGAATGAGTATAGTAATTGATTTTTGTGTGTGTGTGTGTGTGTTTATTTTGTTTTATTGAATTGATACTAATATTGGAGTTAAATTATTTATCACTTTGTGCATAAACCTTTTTGAATTGATACCATCCAAGTGCTTTTGTTGTTAAGGTTGATATTGATTTTGTCTTTTATCTAAGCATGTTGAGTCTAGAAGACAAAATTTATAGAAATACAGACAAATTATTAATACCATAATGACCTAAATCATTCCTTATAATGCAAAAGCATAATTAAAATATTGAGTCTTGTTCTAAATAATCGAAAGAAGATTAATTAAACGAAAAAAAAGGGAAAATAAAACTTAGCATAGATTTGTTTTTTTTTTTTTTTTTAAATAATGTAAGAATGAACATGATTTTCAAGATTTCTTATTTGTAATATTTGATGCTCAACTTTGAATGCTATATATATAATTTGGCTAATTAATTGACCAGCGTTCATGTTAAATTTTATATTGTACTTTTTTAATACACCCTAAGACCATCCCCAATAGTCATATTGGGCACAAAGTTTAAGGAAAGAACCTGACATGTATATTGTTTATACAAATGGGAAGATGAAAAATAAAGAGTATTTTTCTGCAATGCCAAAATTTTGTCAGCCCAAGTGGGGCCCACCTGATTCCATAATATCTGCACCTCACTTGAGGCGCAGATTCGCGCCCGGGCGGGCGCGTAAATTACCTTCTTTTTTTTTTTTTTTAATTTTTTTTTAATTTTTTGTTTTTTAATTTTGTTTTATTGTTCGTTTTCTTTTTTTCCTCTACTCCTATTTTCTCTTTCCTAATCACACTTACAAAATCTCTTAAAAAACTACACCAAATTCTTAACTATTGGAGAAGGCCTAACATATTTATAGTATATGTTCAACAATTATGCCAACTTTAATTGGGATGGGGTTCGAACATAAGACCTTCCTTGTGTTGTGATCTTTTGTTTCGTTTTGTTTTTGTTTAGTGTTATGAATTCTATACGTTACGAGTATAAATTATGTACCTCGTTGTTTCAATTTAAGATCCATAATGGTATGTGGACCTGCATGGTCCATGATATAAATTGAGGGTTCAATCTTTCAAGAGGACATACAATAAACTTATAAACCGGAATGAACATCATAGTAGTTAAAGAGGAAAAAAACATCAAGTAGTAGAAAACACCCAACATCCAACAAAAATGATGTTAAAATGCCAGCTCCTTTCATTGACTCGACGAAGTAATAAATAACGGTTGGAGACTGAATGCTACTGAGCAACCATTGGCCAGAAGAATACAAGATAATAATGTTGATGATTCATGTTAACCATTTCCATCCACTTGATCAATTCCTCTAATATTTCTTTTTTCCTCTAACCTTTAATTTAGATCTATGCAAATAAGTTGAATTTTTTGCATTTTTTTGTGCGATGAATTTCACATATAATATATAATTAATGCATTGTATATTTACGGTTTGGAGAAAAATATAATTATAAGCTAGGATGTGGATGTAACCTTGATTGGGTGGGTGGCAAAATCCTAATAATAATAGGTTGGTGGAAAAATTCTTAAGCTAATTTAAGATTGTGTTATTTTCGTCAAGATACTAAAGTTCATTGAACTTTGTGGTATCACCTCAACAAATTTATAATTCAATTTAGTTCAAAATTAAAGAGTTAGAGATTAGTCAATGAACTTGTGATCTAGTGGCACAAAGTGGCTCTCCCAAATGGGAGGTTACGTATTAAATTAATTAGTTGATTTTTTTTTTTTAAATTGAGCTGAATTTGTCAATTCATAGTATTTAATGGATAAAAAAATACAAATTTTATTACAACACGGAGAGATATATTGAATCCTTAATGTGACATTGGTTTGACTTGGACATCACTCAAAAGTATGGTTGGACCAACAGCTAGCTAGCAGTGCAATCTGTTAAATAGGTGATAATTACCTAATTAATTAACCTAACTCTTAGCTTATATATCCCTCTGCCTCCCCTTTCACCATATATATACCCTTGCACTTCACCTTTGTATTCAACCAACACACTCAAGTGTCATTTAGCAACATATATTATATTGTCTCTGTTCCGCCCCTTAACATTCAAACAGTCAAAAAACAAAAATTAAGGATGATGATCTGTTTGTTTGTGAAGAGATTCATCTTTGTTTTAGCTGCTTTCTGTTGGGTTTCTGGTGATGTTGCTCTTGCAAAGCATGCAGGCATTACTAGACACTACAAGTTCGATGTATGTGCAGTGTTATTATTATACATATATATCCATCTATATATATACATCCCATTCATTTTACTGTTTTTTTTTAACAATTATATTGGGTGATTGATTGCAGATTAAAATGCAAAATGTGACGAGATTGTGTCAAACGAAAAGCATAGTGACAGTGAATGGGCAATTTCCTGGTCCGAGAATCATTGCGAGAGAAGGCGACCGTGTTGTGGTTAAGGTTGTTAACCATGTTAAGTATAATGTCACAATTCATTGGTATGTATTGATTTCATTATTTAATTATTTAGCCAAAGTTAGTTGGATTTAAATCTTGAGTTGAATTGAAACATATATAATCGATCACACACCACTGATATAATATATACCTACAGGCATGGAGTGAGACAGTTGAGAAGTGGATGGGCTGATGGACCTGCATATATTACACAATGTCCTATTCAAACCGGACAAAGCTATGTTTACAACTTCACCATCACGGGTCAAAGGGGCACATTGTTTTGGCATGCTCACATATCATGGCTAAGAGCAACTCTATATGGACCTATAGTCATTCTTCCAAAGAAAGGAGTTGCCTATCCTTTTCCCCAACCCTTCAAAGAAGTTCCAATTATTTTTGGTAAATAATATCCATATATAGTTTCTCATTTAATTTTAATATATGGAATGTATATAAAATTTTTAACTTAATTAATGTGTTTTGGGGTGTAACTATTAATTAATAGGTGAATGGTGGAAGGCAGATACAGAGAAGATCATCAGCCAAGCATCACAAACAGGAGGGGCACCCAATATTTCTGATGCCTTCACCATTAATGGTCTTCCAGGACCCTTATATAACTGCTCTGCAAAAGGTTAATTAATTTGATAGATATATATGTATATATGCACATACATTACATTGAATAATTATATTGGTGCATGCATGCAGATAGCTTCAAATTAAAGGTGAAGGCAGGGAAAACATATCTACTAAGATTGATCAATGCTGCCCTGAACGATGAGCTCTTCTTCAGCATCGCTAATCACAGCCTCACTGTGGTCGATGCTGATGCGGTGTATGTTAAACCATTCAAAACCAACATAGTCCTCATCACACCTGGCCAAACCACTAATGTCCTCCTCAAAACCACCAAACACCACCCTAATGCCACCTTCCTCATTTCCGCCAGGCCTTATGCCACCGGGCCGGCCCCTTTCGACAACTCTACCACCGCCGGAATCTTGGAATACTCCACTAACAAAATAATAATTACCACCAAGAAACTCCCACTCTTCACACCAATCCTCCCTGTTTTCAATGACACATCTTTTGCTACTAACTTTACCAAGAAACTTAAAAGCTTAGCTAACGCTAATTTCCCGGCCAATGTCCCCAAGAAAGTGGACAGAAGATTCTTCTTCACCGTTGGATTAGGAACAAGCCCATGCCCTCAGAACCAAACATGCCAGGGACCAACTAATAATACTAAATTTGCAGCCTCAGTGAACAACATCTCCTTTGTTCAACCATCTACGGCTCTACTTCAAGCCCACTTCTTCAAGCAATCCAAAGGAGTTTTCACCACTGATTTTCCGGCCAACCCGCCGGTGAAGTTCAATTACACCGGCAACCCACCCAGCAACATTATGGTGACTAGCGCTACAAAAGTTGTGCAGCTTAGTTTTAATAGTAGCGTGGAACTTGTAATGCAAGACACAAGCATTATTGGAGCTGAAAGCCATCCTCTTCACCTCCATGGCTTCAATTTCTTTGTAGTTGGTCAAGGTTTTGGTAATTATGATCCTAATAAAGATCCCGCCAAATTCAACCTTGTCGACCCAGTAGAGAGAAACACCGTCGGAGTGCCTTCCGGTGGTTGGGTCGCCATTCGTTTCCTTGCCGACAATCCAGGTAATAATAAATATTTTCATTCCATTTCTCTCTCATCTATCTCTCCGGCCGTATACATATATACACATACAATCTAATTGCAATTTTGTGGGTTTTGATGCATATATATAGGGGTGTGGTTTATGCATTGTCACCTTGAAGTCCATACAAGCTGGGGATTGAAAATGGCTTGGATCGTCATGGACGGAAAAGGACGTAAGCAAAAGCTGCCACCTCCACCCGCAGATCTTCCTAAATGTTGATGCATGCAATGCCCAAATTAATACTCATGCATTGCATGCAGCCATTATTCATTCCTTCATTTATTTTTACCTTTTTTTTTTAATCAAATTTTTGAGTGAGTTCTATTATTTTGAGGAAGATGTTTTGTTCCTTTAGCAGTTTCATTATGATTTTGTTGGACCAAACAAACAATTTGGTTATTTCATGTACTATCGACTGTGTTCTAATCATGAGAACCCAAAACATCAATGATGAGAACATTTTTTAAATTTCAAGCATAGTTAACAAGATTACAACTTGAGTCTAAGTTCAAAGTAAGTAACATGTTGTTGGTGTAAATTAATTCAGTGATCCCAAAAATTGAAATTATATTAGACTAGGTGAATAAGCATATTATTGGCAAGGGGATGCAATTCGAATTTGTTTTATTCCAATAAAGAACTTCATAGACTCAGGCATAAATAACTTCAAGATTGAGAGAAGAAGAGACGTAAAGATATATTCATATTTACAAATTCAAGCATTAAAAAGCTCACATCCAATCTTTATCCAGTCTATATATATTTCCTACAAATAAAATTAAACATTTTACCTACCCATGTTGGTCCTAGTGTGAGGGGTCACAAGTCTGGGGTAAATAGACTTGTATAGGTTTTGAAAATATGTACTATATTTTTACCTTTTTTTGAGTTCTATTATTCTTAGGAAGATGTTTTGTTCGTTTAGCAGTTCATTATGATTTTGTTGGACGAAACAAACAATTTGGTTATATATGGTACTATGCCATGTTCTTCAATATTTAATATTTAAGTCCAATATATGTGCAATTATCAGGGGTATCAACTACAATTATGAATGTATATGTGTGTGTGTACAGGAGGAGGAGTAGCAAAAGTGGTTGTATTTAATTATTGTATCTAAAGGCCACAAGTTTGATTTTTGTTGCATAAAAACTAGCTTAACACTTTTTAGTCTAATTTTATCTTTCTTTTGTGGTTTGTAGCCATTGTCGAGTTTGTTTGACTCCCCTTCTTAGTTTGAGGGGTTTACCTCTAGCGATTTACATTTTGTTTTAATTACCATCTATTGACTTAATCTTCAATGATTTCAATTAGTTGTGCACTTGCTAAAAAGGCTTACAATCCAAATCTTTACATTTCTTTACAGTTATATCCAAACCTTTAAAGCCAATGAACTTGTGTTGAAGTGGGGCATGAAATGACTCTCCTAAACGAGAGGTCATGCAATGGAGCCTTAGTGGATGCGCAAATACTACAATGTAATTGAGACAGTAACCTTTAAAATTTGGTGAAAAAAATCCAAGCATTTACATCTTATAACATATATATCCAAACCTTTAAAATTTGATTAAAAAAAAAACAAACAAACAATTATGCTTTGTGACAATTATATTGCATCCAATTATAACGTATAACTCTAAATAAAAGGGAGATCTTAGCTTGTATGATGAAACTCCTTCCAAGAAAGGAAAGTCCATTGCATTTGTTGAATTGAAAAAACAAGGCTCTGGATCATACCCAAAATATACAAAAGATGATACTCTAGCGTTTTTGGCCATCATATCCAAGAATTTCTAAAGATCCTTAAGCATATTAATTTAATCAAGCCTTGTAGAAACCACCAGAAGTCGATATGTTCGAGTGGTTAAGGAGACAGACTTGAAATCTGTTGAGTTTTGCCCGCGCAGGTTCGAACCCTGCTGTCGACGTTGTCCAAAATTCAACAAATAAATTACGGAGTGCAACCCCAGAAGTTGATATGTCCGAGTGGTTAAGGAGACAGACTTGAAATCTGTTGGGCTTTGCCCGCGCAGGTTCGAACCCTGCTATCGACGTTGTCAAAAATTCAACAAATAAAGTACGGAGTGCAACCCCAACAAAAATATAATTAATGTATTTTAAATTCACTATTAATGTTTTACTTCAAAATTATTTTGGTTTCCAAGTGTACTAAATATTACTGGTTGCCTTTCAAAAAAATATTATTCGATGAAATAAATAATACGAATTTAAGTATTTTATTGTTTTAATATCAATAAGTTAAAGTGAATTTTCAATTTATATGCCAACTCCATATTCTTTTTTTAAAAAAATAAGAGAGAATAGTGGTACTATATCATAAATCATAATTGCATTTTCAGTTTTCATTTGTAACAAGATATTACAAAAAACAAACATATTATATCATTAACAAATATTTAAAAAAATGGTTATGCAATAGTTTGCTCACATAAAGAAATGTTAATATAAAAAATTGATATAAATATACATATTATAATTCACAAATCAATGTCTGTTATTTGAGCATTCATTTTGCTTAAATGATTTTCAAGAATATACGTAAGAAACAAAAACAATATAAATAAGATACACTGATCATATATTACACTACTATAAAAATATATAAGAAACAAAGCATATGCTTAAAGCTAACCAATAAATTGACATTTAACCTTGAAACTAAAGATAAGTAGATACATGTTTATAAATCTTAGAAAAGTAACAATTCTTCATTATTATTATTGAAGAGAATTAGTATATATGAAGATTTAGCTGAAGAATTTAAGAAAACTCTATGAATTAACATATGTCATTCAAAAATTTGAAAATTTAAAATAAAATGTTAATTTCAAAAAAAGGATATGATGTCAGTTATTCGAAATAACCGACGTCATATCTTCAACAATTTATTTTTTAAATTAAACATATAACGTGGGTTATTTGAAATAACCGACGTTATATGTTTTTTTTTTTTAAATAATGACATTTAACGTCGGTAAATGTTATGCTTCTTCTTTTTTTTTTTTAAGAAATCGTCGATTTTTTTAAACTGACGACATTTAGCGTTGGTTCCTAGAAAGTTATGTTTTTTTTTAAAAAAAAGCTAAACATATAATGTCGGTTGGACGTTATATGTTTATTTAATTTTTTTATTTAAAAATTAATGAAGATTTAACGTCGGTTCCAAGCGGAACCATAAAAGAACGGTAGCTTCCTAGTGACTTTCAAGTGGAGATGCCAAGAATTAACTAACAACACTTACCACAAAAGAGATATCAGGTCGAGTTACAATTAAATAAAGTAACTTCCCAACCCGTCGTCTATATTTTCATGGATCTTGGATAAACTCCCCTTGATCTGGTAGGAGTTTGACATTTGGATCCATAGGAGTGCCAAGAAGTTTGCAATTTGATAAGTCAAAAGATGCAATCTTTATAAGGTCATTATCGGATCATCTAGTGCACATTTGACGGCTTTTATGTATGTTTTAATCCTTAATTGCGTTAGAATGCTTGATATTGTCATCGGACCCCGTTCCACGCTTTGCCGATTGTTTTGTAGGTAAAAAGAAGTGCTTAAGGGCAGAAAATGACGATATTTCAGAGAAGAATTCACAAACCAAAGTTGGAGGACGAAATATGCCTTGGACGCGCATCCATGGGCGCGTCCAAGGTGGCGTCCAGAATTCAACTCTCTGAAGTTTTCAAAGCAGAACAGAAGCACACCTTGGACGTGCCCTTGGACGCGCGTGCACCCTGGCGTCCATCGTGAGTTTTACTCCCTATTTAAGATATTTTGGCGGAAAAGATGGGATCTGGGGATTCATCCACGATTCCACACCCTAGACTTTCTCTCTCTAGGATTAGCCTAGAGAGAGCTCTCCCAATTCACTCCACATTGCAATTCATAGGCTTAGATTAGAATTAGAGAAGAATTCCATTGTTGCAAGATTGTGATCAACATTCAAGTTCAAGTTGGTCTTCATTTTAATTTCTTGTCATTACTTTTGCCTTTTGCTATTTCAATTCCAAGTATGATTAGATAGTTCATTGTGGATTTGGATTGAGCAATTTTGTTTGGATATTCTTGATATTTGAATTGATCAATTAGGTTTTGCAATTGTTTTGACTATGAGTTTGATTGTGTGAGTGGTGATCTACTTTGACTCTTGTGTAGGGGTGATCAACCTATATGAGAGGTGTTTGGAGAAGGAGTCTTACCCACGAGAGTAGGGTTACTCCTTAGCCTAGCCTAGCACATTTCCTTCCCGCCTTCGAGAGAAGGGGGATTGGAAGGCAAATAGCACACCATGTGTTCGATAATTTGCCTCACCTAGCCTAGTTGCCATGATAGGCCAATGACCACGAGAGTGGCGTTGGCATAGTTGCCTTGCCTCATTTTCATTATCTAAGTGTTGCTAGCCTAATATCTTAGGAAATCAAGGATACCTATATGAGTTGCAAGATCCAAATCCTCTTTTCCAATTGATTGTCTCTAATGTTTGTTCCTTATTTTCATTATGTCTCATGCACATCCCTTACTATGCTTGGGTTAGCTTTTAAACACTAAACACTTTTGTGCTTAATCCCCTTACCGCTCAAATTCCCTCCTTGCCATCCTTTGAGAACGATACTCGGAAACTTCTTCCCGTTTTAACACCTACTTCTTTCCATCCACCGCGTAAAACTACTTCATCACAATTTATCATACATGTTTCTTTTAGTATATCCAATGCATACTTTCTTTGTGATATGCACATTGCTTGGTTGGATTGTGCTACTTCAATTCCCAAAAGGTATTTTAATTTTCCGAGATCTTTTATTTCCAAATTTTGGAATAGATGTTGTTTGAACAATTGTATTCCTTCAACATCATCTCGTGTAATGAAAATATCATCAACATATACAACAAGATAAATACTTTTACCATGTTGATGTCTATAAAAGACGGAATAATCAACTTTGCTCTGATTTAAACCAAAATTTTGCACCATTATGATGAACCTTCCAAACCATGCACGAAGAGATTGTTTTAGACCATAGAGAGAACGCTTGAGTTTACAAACCAAGTCACTCTCCCCTTGAGCAACAAACTAGGAGGTTGCTCCATGTAGACTACATACTTCCTCTAAATCTCCATGTAGAAAGGCTTTTTTAATATCTAACTGATGCAAGGGCCAATGATGAGTGACAACCATAGAGAGAAAGATTCTGACATAAGCAATTTTAGCTACCGGTGAAAATTGTTAGTTTATTATCATTTCGAAACAAAATAATTTGTTTTGAAAGTATTTGAGATAAAATATTTAGAATTGAAAAATGAAAATTTATTTTTGAGAGTATTTTATTAAAATAGGAATTATTTTAAGTAACTGGGTGTCACAACAATGATAGGCAATGTTCCTTCTTCGCTACAAAGTGATGATGCCAAAATGGGGGAAGGTGGCAGCAAGAAGAGAGGCAATAAGACCACAACGACACCGAATGGTGACATTATTGTCCCATACATCCCATACGAACAAGGGAGGCAGTAAAATTGTGGCTGAAAATCTACCTCTTTGGACAGGAAGCAAAAACTTGACCATATCCAACTTCAGAATGAAGAGATTAAGAAGTAGAAGAAAAGCGATGTGGAAGCCGAGCAAGAAAAAAAATGATGAAGAGTTGAAGCTGAGAAGGCACAAAAGGAAATTTTGGAAAGACTCTTATTATTTCGTAGAGGCACCCGCACTGACTCAGATTAGACGTTGTCAAATTTTTTCTTAAATGTGATCAAAGAGAACGAGGTCTCTCTAGTGACAACGGTTGAATGCATTAGGTGGTTACGATAGATGGTGACAATATTCTTGATGCCTTCACGAAGTACAACAAGTTCAACATTACAGCTAGTGATGTATGATTACTTGGTAGTTCCAAGCAATATCTTGGGCTCTAGGAACAAGATCAATGAGATTCTCAATAGAACTCAAGAAAAGGCAAAGGAGCAATAGGAAGCGAAGAAAAATTAATTTATTTGTATTGTTTATTCCATTTTTGCGCACTGAATGTAATTGTAATGTTTTTGAGATCTTAATGAAAATCTCTCGTGTATGTTGCGTTGAGTACTTTAGTTTATTTCTAAGTGTTAAATTTCCTTAGACGGATATGTCAAACTCTAATTATGAGCTTTTTTTTTTTTTTTTTTTTTTAAAA
>CM008335.1:16326238-16340571 GCA_002525835.2 Ipomoea batatas | reverse complement strand
ATATATATATATATATATATATATATATATATTGTCAAATGAAACTATAATTATATCAAATTGATACTTTAGTTGTGTTGTAA
Organism: Ipomoea batatas; assembly: GCA_002525835.2. Classification (NCBI taxonomy): domain Eukaryota; kingdom Viridiplantae; phylum Streptophyta; class Magnoliopsida; order Solanales; family Convolvulaceae; genus Ipomoea; species Ipomoea batatas. The sequence continues at coordinate 16,340,488 of CM008335.1, read as the reverse complement.
TGAAACTACCCGTATATATAAAATGAAATTGAATAACAGTTTCACATATTTGAGTATATATTGTCCAATGAAATCGTAATTGAATTAGAATTACACTTTAGTGGTGTTGTAATATGACTGCAGTGTGTATAAAATGAAATTCAATAACACGTCACACATATTGAATGTATAATGTCAAATGAAACTATAATTGGAACAAAATGATACTTTAATTATGTTGAAATGAAACTACAATATATATAAAATGAAACTAAATGCGTCATACAAACATAATTAATTAGACGGAACGAACGACACCATTTTGGACTATGGTCCACAGTAAAATTTGCCCAAGTGTAACATGGGCCAGCCTAATTTGCCACTGAATTGAATGAGTGACAACCCAACGGGCCCTACACCTTATGAGGCCTAATTAGTTCCGCATATTCAACAAGTTTGACACACTAAATTAAATTTATATATTCCCTGATAATCCAGCTAGCAAGGTTTAAAGGCAAGGCATTACGTATAGTATTACTAATGGTCCCGGTTGAGGTTGAGGTATATGTCTAGGGATGGGTGAATAAACTTTTATAAAAAAAATTTTGGAACAAATATCAAATAGGTAAATAAATTTATTGTTTTTATATAATTGGGTCAGTGAATTAAAAAAAGTGTGTAATTGAACCAACAAATAAGTAAAATATGTGTAATTGAGACATTTTTACGATTTATTTTAAAGCAATTAGGTTGAAACCATTTTAATCTTTCATACTAACTTTTTTTTAACTTTTTCAAAAACAATTTTTGAAAGTTAAATCACAAGGGAAGGCTTTTGCTTGCCTTGTTTGAGTATGTAGCATTTTTGTGAGTCGAATAAGTTGTGAGTTTGTGTCTGAATTCAACGATAAAAGTAAAGCGAGTAAGGATAGAGAGATTGAGTCCGGGAGCTCTCTACTCCACTCATGTCCTTAACATACATAGGAGGTTCAATAGTATTGATTGAATACAAATGAAAGTTAGCCATTTCATACTAGTTGCAAACCAAACCAACTAGGTTACTTGCTAAACCCCTTTCTTTAGTGATACTTCAAATGACTTTCAACACCAAGTTGCGTGTTTTTCACTACTTCAATTCTCACCATCGTCAAGAGTTGTTCACCAAGTCACGTTGTGAGATGATTTTTCAATCCCTTAGAACAAGAAGTGTTAGCCTTGGGTGCTTGAGAATGGCTACAATACTCCAAAAAGTTTTGCTCAATAGTTCTGTCTTATCTAACTTTGTCAATGCTTTAGGAGTGAATTTATGTATAGAGTTGAGAAGCCAGCAAAAATTGAACATTTGAAAATTTTTCGTTGGTCCTTCTACGATGGTAGGCGTCCAAAAGCTACCATCTCTTCCTTTTCCGCTACAAGCTATTGACTTTTGGACATTTCAAATTACCTTTTAGATGAAAGGAATGATTTTGATCCAAAAAGCATGTTTGCAACTTCTTAAGAGATTTCTTGTTGTCAAGAGTCCTTAAAAGTTTCACCCCAACAACTTTTTCTGCAAAAAGAACACAAATTGTTCCTCATACAAACATCTGCAAACGATACATCTACTTGAAGAACTTGGATCTGGTGCACAAAGAATTTTACAACGCTAACCTTAACACTTTTGTTGATTCAGTCTTTGTCAGATGTAGCAACAGACTGAGTTGATCAACAAAGAAGATCAGCATATGCTAAGGCAACAAAGGGAGAAGAACATTTGATTTGAAGTATCAACATGTAGCTCAAACTAAAGAAGCTAATTAAGTAAGGAAAAACAACTGACTTGTAAGAAGCCAGATCAACCAAAGGTGGTGAAGCAGCAGACCTGAAAGTAACTAATTAGCTGAGGTCTACCAATGAAGCAGCTACTAGTATGAAATAATATTATAGATCAAGATGAAGGAAAACATGTTCAGATTAAGACAAAGAGCAGCACGTCCAGTTTTGAATTAACGCAACACTCGAAGAAAATGCGAATGAAGGTTGTTACACAAAAAGACAAGGACGTATAGTTGCACAATCATCGAATTTTTGGAAGCATTAACACCTATCAAAATGGGGTTCAACGGGCAGATTCCAATCAAGGTTATTTTACCAACCTGTCCCCACCTCAATACTATAAATAGAGGGTTCTGAAGCTCAAAGAAATAACAAGCAATGAGAGAAGAAAAGTTACGATACAAGAATTCAAGAAAGGTGAAAAACATTCAAGTTATTGAGCTGAAAGTCTGAAGGAAGAATGAGCAGGAGCATCAAGGCCATATCCAGTATCTCTAAAGCTACTAGTCCAACATCTGAAAACAAACAAACTCCATTGCAGCCTTACTATTGTGGTGTAGATCTTGCTCAAGGGAACTTGGTGCACGATCCTTGGATCGGAGTGTAGATCAGGTGTTGAAGATTTGGTGGGCATAGCCAAGTCGAAGGAACATCATCACCTGTAATCTTGGTGGATAATATGTGATTGGACCACTTTGTATTTTGAGGATAAAAATACTTGGTGAAACCTCCTTGGAGTTTAAGGAGAAGAGTGGATGTTTGCGAAGTTGTCAAACCACTTAAAAAATTCTCTCTAATTCTCTCTTGCACTTTATTTCTTGCATTTACTTTACAGTTCATTTATTGCTTTCATTCAGCTGACTTTCTCACAAGATCAGCTAATCACACTCAAATTCCACAACACACTTATTAGCTAACCACACTCAAGCTAACCACACTCAAATTCCACAACGCACTTATTAGCTAACCAACTGATTACACTATTTTAAAAACCAAGTCTTAATTTGAGAATTTTGAAAATGTGAAAGTCTAGTCAACCCCCTCCCCCTTTCTAGACTTTCATCTCTATCAACTACTTTCAGAAATGTAAACAAATTCAAGCATTTTCAGACTCATTTTGGAATTTGATTTGCACTCACCTTGCGCCCGAGAGAGAGCCTCTATGTTGTACAAGTCAATATGTCTTAAAAAGGCTCTTGTATAAATAGTGGTGCAAACCCACTTTCCTAACCAATGTGGAACAAAAGCTACTTTAAAGCTTTTCCACATGCAATTTCCATCTCAAATGGGTCTATTTTGAGAACCAATTTCTCATTTACCCATTATCCATTTTGAGGGTACAATATATCAATCTCTTCATCTAACTACGAAGAACCCGAATCCACTTTGACTCGACTTGAATCGGAAGTGGACCCCACATATATTTGTACCACAAAATATCCACTTAAAATGTCATTTTATGCTATTTTTTCCAACATTAGTTGGGAAAAGAATTGCAAATTCATGTGAGATAAATAATATAGGAATAAAGTGGTAATTTAAATTCTAGTGTTTGGTTTGCAAGAATAGAATTATTGAGAATTTCGATTCTAATGTTTGATATGCATGGAAATTGAAAGGTAATAAGTAGTATAAAGTCCAAAATGCTCATACTTCTTGTTGTTGTTGTTGTAAATCATGAATGACCAAATTAAATTCAAATTTTGCTTTTAAAAATGTATGTAATACGCAGTAAATAAACTCTAGAATTGCATAACGAAAGCAATAAAATAGATAAAGGAATTTTGAGAAAACATATTTGATTGGGGTAACACTTGTGTGAGACTGCCTCATCACGGGTCTCAATCCATGAGACAGGTCGGGTCTTTGATTAATGAGTCGGATCTTTGATCTCATTAATCAAAGATCTTACCCATCTCACGGATTGAAATTCGTGAGACAGCCTCACACATGTTTTTGCCATTTGATTGAGGTTGACATATTGATTAACATTCTGTGTTGAGAGTATAGAAGAAGAAGACACACTATAATTGAAAGAGAGTGGTCAAACATCAATTTTAGGTTAAAAAATTAGAGAGGGGTAATTTTGTGCCAAAGTTATTTTTTTCTTCCTAAAATCCATGGAACTGAAATACCAAAGGGGGGCATGAAATTCTAATTCCATTAAAATGAGAGAATTTCACTTCCGGGGAATTCCAATTCCTTCCAACCAAACGAAAGAATTTACTTACTTTAAGAATTACGTGGAATAGAATTGTAATTCTCTCCCACCAAACGTACCTAAAAGTAAAGTGACTCGCCTTCTAAATTAATGATGAATTAAGAAATTAAAATAGGAATACATTTCGTATAAGACTTAATTTGGTACTTTGTACTTAATTGGAATACATAGATGATGATGAGTATGAATTACTTTGTAGATGGAGTCAACGTGTCAAGTGACGGTATACAGGTGTTCGTAAGATCAGAGAGATTTATGAGTGTTTGGTGCTTAATTAATTAGTTCTCACATATTTTCAAAAAAAAAAAAAAAAATAGTTCTCACTTCTATCTCACAATGAAACTTTCACCACTGGAATCGAAGATGATGGCATGGGCGGCAGGGTGCAGATTTTCTCTAAGTGTCAGCTTTGTTATGTTGCTCATTGCTTTCCTCTACTTTTCTACCGTTTTTGTTTTCTTAAGCCAGTGGTTTGGGGTCTGGTCCTCCTCCGGAATGCTCAACACCTTTGCCTTCACCACCATTCTTGTTTTCTGCATTTTTAACTACATCCTCACCATGTTTACAAACCCAGGTCGTGTCCCCACAAATACTGATGAAGACGATAATATTATTGTCCAGGAGATTATGCCCAAGGTTAGTTGTGATGATATACTACTAATTAAGTAGGTTTTGAACTGGCTAGTCTAATTAATGGTGGATTATATTATTGTTATGCAGGATGGGGATTTGAGATACTGCCAGAGGTGTTCCTTTTATAGGCCCCCTCGTGCCCATCATTGCATTAAGTGTGATACATGTGTTTTGCGAATGGTATTATATTCATTGTAGTTTAATTTTTTACATATATATATGCCTTCCTTTCTCGTATTCCTAGTTAGATAATGTCTTAAATTAAAGTGCTAGCTACCTCTTGTGTGTTTAAGGATCACCATTGCATTTGGATTAATAATTGTGTGGGTCATGGAAACTATAAGTTCTTCTTCATCTCCCTTGTCTATGCTGTTACAGCATGCCTATATTCCCTGGTAATTAACTTTGCCATCTTTTTCGTTTTCTTGAAATTCCTTTTTGCCTTTAAGTGTGGTGCTTTTTACCGGAAAAGAGTGTTTTGTATTACCTAACCAGCACAAATGTACTATGTATGACGTTTAATTTAATTTCCACTTCTTTTCATATATTTCCAGGTTCTGTTTGTCGGTAGCCTCACTATGGGATCTGTGAGTGACCACCGTATTAGAAGCTCTCACAAAACTTTATATGTAATTTAACTTGTATCTGTGCTTATTATTATTATTATTTTTTTTAATTTGCAGAATTTCTTGAACAGTTCTAGCTCATTATTTGTTGTTTGGTGCAACAGATTATTTCAGGTCTCGTAGTAGTCCCATTAAGCATAGTTCTGGCATCTCTCCTGGCTTGGCATATATACCTTATTTATCAGAACAAGACTACAATTGAGGTTCAATAGACTGATTTAAAACGACATGGAAGAATATAATTAAGGTTAATTTAATTTCTTAATGTTCTAACAATTATATTGTTGTTTTGATCCTCCATTCGCCAGTACTTTGAAGGTGTAAGAGCTATGGCGTGTGCTGAAAGTGGGGATCATGTCTATGCACATACATATGATCTTGGTCCATATCAGAATTTTGTACAAGTAAGAAATTCCGCCGGCCAATTATACTATGGACCAGGGTTCACTTAACATTGTGGAACTTGGTCCAAAATGACATTCAAATTATGTGTCAGTAGTTAACCTATTACATGCTCGCAGTTAATAAATTATGTTTATAAATAAATTGAAGGCTCATAATATCTTAACTACAGACAACTATAGACACAGAATATATATGTTTGTCTTCAATTATTTATAAACACATAATTTGTTAACTGAAGACACATAATATCTGCAGACACAATTTTTAAATCAGCGTTCATAATGCAAATAGACCTGGATCCATGGTATAATAATTGAATTATAACTCTTATAATCTATTTTCTAGCCCCATTATATTGCTTATGCATGCTCTTGACTTGAATTGTGTTTACTGGCAGGTCCTAGGTCAAAACCCATTTTGTTGGCTATGCCCACGCCCTATAAGGAAACATATCAGCTTTGGTCGTCGCTTTCCCACTGCACTTGATAAAATGTCTATGGCAGCATGACCATAATTAAGAAATAATTTGCATGATATGATGTTACTGGTACACAATAAAATCATCATATATATAGTTGGAAACATGATATATATACATGATATGATGTACCTAAAATGAAAAATTAAATAAAATAATTTTCTATAGACTCCATTTATTTCTTTTCTATTTAAACCTTAATCATTCTCAATATATTATATTTTACTTGAATGAATTTGAACTCTTTACGTATTTTGAACTAATCGAATTCTTAATACAGTGATCTGTATAGACATTGTTGTTACTTAATTAACAAAGTTTGATGTGATTGTACAATACTTAATGAGCCGAGCAACCTAAAAAGAGCTAAAAGACATTTTTAAAATGTAGGACCCACAAGCTAAATTTGGTGTAAGCTTACTAAATTTAGTTAGTTAATGCGAACTCGTGTCATTATTATATTAGAATTAGATATTGTCCTGTGCGATGCACAATTTAAACTTATATAAATAAATATTGCTAAAGGTATTGTGGTCTAGTGACACTCAGTTACACGTATCCTTACATGGGAGAGGATGAGTTTGAACCTCAGTGGATGTGATGTTGGCTCTTTATAAACAACATTAGTAATAAAAGTACAATTCTTTTAGATTCCCCACAAACTAAGATTTTTAGGTCGTTGGGGAACAAAGACTAGTTTCTTAATTAGCAACCCAACATTTGATAGTGTTTGACCTTGACTTTTGTTGATGGTGATTGCATAGGGCAACATAACTGGAAATTGTCTTGTGTTGAACATGAAATGCAATCTTAGATCTGATGGGGTGATAGTCATTCTAGCTATTAGTACCTTTTTACCAGCATTTGACCTTGCCGATATGCGTGCTTCTATCACATGTTCAGTTGATTTAGTCACAACCAATCGAGTACCATTGCAAAGGCTAAGAGTGTGATCAATATTTCTCATTAACATTATAGGTGACCCAACCTTTAAAGTTAATAAATTAAAAGATTTGGAAGGCTAGAAGCTTGTATGCTATTTAGAAATTCAGGAGTGTAGACATCTGCAAGTATATACTATTAGAATCATCTACTTTACAGGTTGTGTCGCAACTATAGTATGTTCTGCCTTCGCCAAAATTTAAGTTGGACATGTATTGATTAACTTCATTGACCACTTCAAGTGTTGGGACTAAAATTGCACTCTTTTCAAATTAAGCAACTACTATCTATTTGGCCACCAGTAAAATTTGGAAAGGTACTTTCAACAATGGTGGCAATCGAGTCACCATTTGATCTCAACACCAATTCTGGTGGGATATCAACTTCAGCGCACTCATCATCATCTTGCCAATCGTACCATCACCTATCGAAGCAAACCAATCAGCAAACTGTTCCACTCTTTGTTGTTGCAAACATGGTTCCATACTATTCGAACGTAAGTTTTTTGTTAGGCGCATAACTCTACACTTACTCCAAAGGCATGATGAATTTATACTTGCAGAAATAATGTCTTGTCTTGAATCCTTTGGCACCACTAGTAAGATTTGCTAAAGTCACCACATAATACCAGGATCTTGCCCCCAAAGTCATAATAAATCTCTCATTGTACGATCTAAAGCATCAAAATAATGCCCCAAAGTCATAATAAATCTCTCATTGTACGATCTAAAGCATCAAAATAATGCGTGTGCTTCATCCCAAGCACAAATTTTATAGTTCATTTAATATAATTTTATGTTCTCAAATGTCATTATTACTGTCAGAAGTGGGATTTGAACCCACGTTCTCTTATGAGAACCAGAACTTGAGTCTGGCGCCTTAGACCACTCGGCCATCCTGACTATTTACAAATAAATAATGTTTAAATTTATTAAATATGTTATGTAGGTAGTATGTATTTTCATTTTTTTTTTGGTAATGCTTCAATTTATGCGATAATGTTAAAAAATTCTTACAGTAAAAGAATATTGTATAAATAATAAATTTGATTTATTTATGAATGTATTGATTTTAAACTCAAATAATGTTTTTGTACATTAATATGATCTTTAATTATTAAGCACAAATATTATATTACTAGAAATATTTTCAAATATTATTATTGTCAGAAGTGGCATTTGAACCTACGCCATCTTACAAGGATTAGAACTGTTAGTGGTATTTGTTATGAAGATTTTTATTTAATTCTAAATTTTATATATACAAAAAAAATACCATATGCTGAAACTGGTATTACAGGTCGCTAACAGGTAATTATGACTTGATGTCATATAATGTGTTTTTACATAATAACTTGTGGTGGGTCTATATCACATCATTGATGAAAATATCTAATGAAACATGTTTTATCTAAATAAGTATACATTCTTTATACTATATTATACATTTAGAGAAAATTATAAAGTGTTAGATTGCACCAATTACAAATAAAAGTGAATGCAAAAAATTTTAAAATTTAAATTATAATTTTTATTTGGTGAATGAATTATTTACAAGAAGGAGAAAATTGGTGGCGGGGGGGGGAGGGGGCAAGAATTATAATTTCCTGGAAAAATAAATAAGGTGGAAATAAAGTAGTATTTCAAATCTCATTGCTGCTTAGTTGGCATGAATAGAATTACTGAGATATGTGATATAAAGATTCAAATATTATAATAATATTAATTAGGACTGGCATGAATAGAATTACTGGAATATGTATTATAAAGATTAAAATATTATAATAATATTAATTAGGGCTTGTGTAAGGTTAATGAAACAAAAGGACAAACAATGAAAAGAGGCCGCGGTGGAATCCACAGTGAATTTCTATTCCATGGGGGGAGGGATAAGAATTTTTATTCCATGACATGGGGAACTACAATTTAGACTTTTAATTCCCTCAAAGCAAATAATGGAATTTTACAAGTTCAAAAAATGTACAATTTCATTGTACCAATCAAGCACTTATGAATACAACTCTCAAAACTTTTTGGTGTAATTCAATGAAAGAAGTACCAGTATTGATTAACGTGGTATATTTTTTTCGAGTTTTTTTTTTTTAAAAAAAAAGGTTAATTGGCTATCCATTTGAATTCCAAACCATTTAGAAATGTTGATGATAAACTAATAACACAGAAGCTTGATTCCTGATACACAGGCAAACACAAAAAATTAAAATAATAAGAAAAAGTTGTATAAATCTGTAATCAATTGTCAATATCGATCTATCGATAACCTTAACACAAATAAAATTTAAAGAAAAAAACACCATATCCGATCCCTGCATATATTTTTTTTGGACTGACATGCATCTATCTATCTGCTAATTCTAGATAGCGATGATAAGAATCCAAGAATGATGAAAGCTAGCTAGCGAAAGGCCCTAGCTTCCCTTCTGAACGCGGAGTCGAGATCAGGCGGGTTGAAGAAGCTGCTGCTTCCATTATTCTTCTCGGGCTTGTTGCGCCGCCGGCGAATGGGCTTCTTCCTCGGCGCCGGCGGACACACCGTCGCCTACGGTATCCGACACTCGGGGTTCTTCGGCGTCGTGCATCCATCGTCATCAATCTCCATCGCCGATCGCTCCATCTCAAATCGATACCGGCCAGCCAGACAGATCAGACGACCTGGAATGAATGTAGGAGGAGGAATTCAACTCTAGGAAGCGAGGCTATTTATAGGTGAAAGAAAGGATTGAAGACCGTTTCTTGGTTGAAAGAGTGTGGGGTGGGGGATTTGGATTCTATTGTATTGTGTATTACATTGTGACAGTGAAGAATGGGGTGGCACCGACTTGGTTGTGTCTTATAAAAAGGAGGACCCACGCTTTATTTTCGCTCCGACATTACACGGAAATAATTTGTTATATTTACTAGTATTTTCGCACGTGCTTTGCACGGAATTCATAATCGATGAACCCACGCTTATAAATTTTGTAAATAATATTTCAATAATCATTTTATCATAATAATTATTTTAACTAATTAATACTCTCCTACTCATTGATTATCTGTCTCCTACTCATTTTATCAGTCATATTTATTACTTCATCCATCTATTTTATGTATCTGATTTGACTAACGAAACTTCATAAAAGTTAATTTTAATTTAATTTTTTCATAATATTGAGAATGGTATTAGTATATAAAGTTTATAGATTTAGAAATTACATTTAAAGTATTATAAAACACACAAAAATTAAATTTAAAAATATTTTAAACAAAATAAGTCAAGAAAAAATAGTTAATTTGACTAAGAAATAATAAACAGGACAGGTAAATGAGACAGAAAGAGTATTAATTAGTCATAACAATTCATTATTTTATTTATCATATTTATTATTAATTGGTCAAAATAACTCTTTCTTGATGTATACCATATTTGACATTTGTCCTCTTTGTCATTTTATGTGCTTTTACACTCATTTTATTTGTTATGTTTATTATTAATTAGTCAAAATAACTCTTTTTTATTTTTTTATTCTCTTTTTTTTTCTTATCATTTTAAGTATTTTTAATATAATTATTTTTAAATGTGTACCTTTTATGCATTAACTTCGAACTAAATAGTAAAGAAAAATGTAATTATAATATCTTTCAATATCTTTCATATTACCTTCACAACATGCTTGAAAACATTTGTATCAACCCATATAAACACTCCACAATACTCTTACGTTTAATAAATACAACATTTGACGGAAAAATTTTGTATTAATCACTTCTCAAAATTCTGAATAATTCAAATGATAACTAAAGTATTCCCATTAAAATAAACACTTACTACATATCGTAGGCATGCTTGAAATTGTTTACTGATATAGGTACAAGTCTGGCCAAGACATCCTAACTGGTAGTATCTCCCTACATCTACACTAAATTCTTCATAACTATCAAAAGACATACTATTTGAAATTTGAAACATCTTTTAATCAATTAAACTTTGAACATATGATTGTAACTTGCTTGGAAGATGGATGTTCAAATTTTCGAGCAAAAATTACCTCAATAGTGGCAGATACGAGGAGTATGTTGTGTATGACTGTTTGGGGCAGCAATGAGATCCGAGAAAGAGATAGCTAACATTTTGTTGGAAAAAATGGCATAAATGGCATTTTAAGTGGACATTTTGTGGTATAAATATATGTAGGGTCCACATCCGATTTGGATCGGGTCAAAGTGGATTCGAATTCTTCATAGTGAGATGAAGAGATCGATATATTAATATTATACGCTCAAAATGGATAATGGGTGAATGAGAAATTGGTTCTCAAAATAGACCCATTTGAGATGGATTTTGTGTGGAAAAAGCTTTGAGAAAGCCTTTTCTCCCACATTGGTTTGGGAAGAAGATTTGATCCACTATATATACAAGGGTCTTTTTATAACTAAGTAACTTGTATAGCATTGATGTTCTCTCTTGCGTGGATGAGCCTGAAAAGGCTTGACTACGCCGGCACTTGCGGGCTAAGTTATGCAAAAACTTCGAGCCATTTTTCCATCTCGGGGCACTGCGACCTCTCAAAGGTGCGCAGCAGCGCGCGATCTCGCGTCATCACGTTAGCGGTAACCTCTCGAAGGCTATAATCTGGACCGTCACTTCTCCTTCCACTGTGGTTGTTGGCGCGCGAGACATCGTTCTCGCGTCATCGCGTTAGCGGTATCTCACGATGTCTCGCGGATCGCGTAACTAAGGTCGCTTCTCCTTCCACGTGACTCTTCTCCTTCCACGTGACTGTTCAGGAGACTAATTCAGGATGTTACAGAATTTATTCTCCTGATTTAGGATGTTATAGAATTTATTTCTGGTCATAACATCTAGAATTAATCTCTTGTTAATGGGTGGTTAAATAGAGAGTTAGTGGGAGATTAAAGTCTAGTTAGTGGGAGGAGGTTACAATGCCATAATTAAATGTCATGTTGAATGCCATTAATCCTTAATCACCTATAAATTACCAGGTTGAGCAGTAGCATTTGGATACACGAAAGAAAACCAAGTTTTTCACCTCGAAACTCTGTTCTTCCTTCGTTCTAGCTACCTGTGTTTATCCCACGTTCTCGTTCGCCGGGTTCCAAGTTTGTGTGCTCAAACACAGGAACATTAGTACGTTTTATCCTGTGAAACCTAGACCGCAACGCTCCAGCACCCCGAGAGGCGGTAAATAAGGTTTTAAGGACAGAGACAACTCGACTCGTGCTTACAACTACATACCTCTAAGTCCGTTCATCTCCGTTCCCAGTTATTCCAAGTTTATCTAACCTTTGTTGTAGGTTTAAATTCCTGAAATTATATATTTATTTGTTTTTGTGGATTTTCTATTTCGTCCATTTTCTTTGATTTTTTGAGAATTATTTCCAACACATTTTACATTATTGCCCGTTTAATTTACCAGTTATTGCAAATTAAACTAACATTATTATGTTTTAATAGATATTTGATGTGGGAACTAAAAAAAGTCACCAAGTGAACAATTCAAGGACTAAATATATATGACTATAATTATAATTAAAGGATTGAGTTATGTTGTTCATTATGTTACCAAAAAAAATGACTTAGATGTTCATTATGTTATAATTAAGGGATTGAGTTATAAGCTATAGCTTATGTTGAAATGATATAAGAAGTAGAGTTTTAAAATAAGCTATTATTTTAAATTAAAAAAATGTTTATTTTTGGTCTATCTTTCATATTCGTGATACAGTCTTAGTCCTTGAAATATATGTGTGATCATCTTTAACTCAATTTCTGCGCAAAGTGGTGATTTTAGTCCCTTGGGGACTATTTCTACAACCAATATGTCATTTAATAAAGATGCTTATTTGGTCCTTCATATACTAAAATCTTCACTTTACGCATAACTTAGGGGCTTAAAGATGGTCACCCATATAACTTAAGAACTAAGTATGTATCACGGGCATAATTGAAAAATCAAAATTACAATTTTTCATTAAATTATATTTCATTTACCAAACAGACCTTATAATTTATATATAAATTAAAATAAGATATAAGCTTCTAAATAAGCTATAATAATCATGACTTTAATATATAAACTGATAAGTGTAAAATATACCACTTTTATAAGGTTATTCATTGATCGTTTAGCATACAAGTTAAAGCTTTTATGAATGTTTTAGTATTAAATTGTATTAGAATGCTTTATATTGTCTTAGTACCCGTTCCACACTTTACCGATTGTTTTGTAGGTAAAAAGAAGTGTTTAAAGACAGGAAATGGCGATGTGTCGAAGAAGAATTCACAAACCGAAGTTGGAAGGTAAAATAGGCCTTGGACGCGCTCTGGACGCGCGTCCAATTTTATGCCCGCAGAAGTTTGGAAATCAAAGCAAAAGTCTGCTATGGACGCGCAGTGGACGCGCGCGTCCAGCACGCGTCCACCAAACAGCTCTCTGAAGTTGAAGTATGTGCAGCAGAAACGCAGTGGACGCGCGTCCAGCGTGCGTCCATCGCGGAAATTTAAGTTGTTGGGCGAGATTTAAAAGGGGAATTGAGCCATTTTGCAGGGGATCCTTCACACTTCAGTTTTAGATCTCTTTAGAATATTTCTCTCTCTAGGATTAGCCTAGAGAGATCTCCCCCAATTCACTCCACATCCCCAATTCACTCCACATTGCAATTCTTAGGTTAGATTAGAATTAGAGAAGCATTCCATTGTTGCAAGATTGTAATCAACATTCAAGATTCAAATTCAAGTTCAAGATTAAAGTTCAATTTCAAGTTCAATTCCAAATTCAAAGTTCAATTCTTAGCTAAGTCTTCCTTTTAATTTCTTGCTATTACTTTTACCTTTTGCTATTTCAATTCCAAGTATGATTAGATAGATCTTTGTGGATTTGGATTGAGCAATGTTGTATGGATATTCTTGAGTTTTGAATTGATCAATTAGGTTTTGCAATTGCTTTGATTATGAGTTTGATTGTGTGAATGGTGATCTTCTTTGACTCTTGTGTGGGAATGATCAACCTATATGAGAGATGTTTGGAGAAGGAGTCTCACTTACGAGAGTAAGGTTACTCCTTAGCCTAGCCTAGCACATTTCCCTCTCACCTTTGAGAAAAGGGAGAGGGAAGGCAAGAGGCACATAACGTG
>CM008335.1:16286108-16296957 GCA_002525835.2 Ipomoea batatas | reverse complement strand
ACTCTTTGATTAAAAAAAAAAAGTCAAAACCAATGATAAAACAAAAACACAGAAACATCCAATGAGTGTCACCTTATCTTCTTAATTTATGCAGAGGATTTGAGGCAGCATCTACCAACCAGAGAATATATCATTCTTTATAATAAGGCATTGTGGTACTACAAGGTGCATCAACAGAAATTAAACATATATAATTTCCAACACCCTCCCTTTATCTACTCCACTGTCACCCACCTTTTCCTCAATTTTCATAATAATCCTGTGTTGCAGTACTAAATAAAGTAAGCTGCTGGCATGGCTGCTCATACTGAGTTTATGTATCCAGAAAGTATGATGGATGCTGAAGAGCTAATACAGGAGCTTCTTGACGACGAATCGCCGTTGTTCTTGGCTCCTCAAGAGACAATAATGGAGTCCAGTGGTTTTGCAGGTGTTTCAAATTACTCACTCCTTAATAGCTTGATTTATGGCCATGCAAACCAACCCCTGCATGATTCCAGGTTTGTGTCTAGTTTTGATGATTGATCATTTTTTGTTTTCTTGACAAATTTGGTTTTGTGTGAGTGATAACTTTAAGGTATATGTTTGCAGAAGTTGTATGTTGGAAAGAGGTTTGATGGTGAGTAGGGATCATCATGAGAGTAAATATACTTTGAGAATCAAGACTAATTGTGGCAATGCAATGGCTGATGATGGTTATAAGTGGAGGAAGTATGGCCAGAAATCTATCAAAAACAGCCCAAATCCCAGGTTAGATTAATCACTTCTTTTTGGGATATATAACGAGGGAAATTCGCAGCCACTACTCGAGAGTGTGTACTGGGTAAATCCCACTTCGTAACTATAGCCGATAAAAGACCACAAGAAAGTAAACCAGCTTAGGTTGCCTATAGCTGACTATCTCAAACCAAGAAGGCTCGTAACCTTATGGACTGGTTACAAGTTTGTCTTCTTAGCCATATATCTTGGCTGGGGTTATCCCAGTTTAATCATTTCTTTAACTTTTGTAATATAGAATTTCATTATTTTGAGTACATAAATTCTAACATAGAGTTTTGGCATATATATATAGGAGCTATTACAAGTGCACAAACCCCAAGTGTGGAGCCAAAAAACAAGTGGAGAGATGCAGTGATGATCCAGACACCCTAATAATCACATACGAAGGACTTCATCTCCATTTTGCATATCCCTTTTTCACGTTGGATAATGAACCCAACAAAACCATTGACTTAGTACCCACAAAGAAACAAAAGAAGACCATTGCAGAAGAAGTAGTGGAGTCCCAGGAACAGGAGCAGACAAACCATGTAGTGTACGAGAATAATCCAGGTAGGGAGGACACAAATCCGACCCCAATTGATGAATGGGATTCACAAGGGTTGCTTGAAGATGTGGTTCCTTTAGTTATTCGCAGACCATCAACTATTTGTAACGCCACGACGTCGTATTCTTCGTCTTCCTCTTTTCTTTCTCCTCCTACTTCACCCTCATCACTCTCATGCTCCACTAATAACTGTTTTCTTTCAGATTTTGATGCTTAAGATTAAAACCATGTGGCTTTTGTGTTTGTATTTTACAGTGTCTAATAAATGAATTAAGTACTAGCTTGTACTATATATATAAGATAATAGCATATATAATTTGAGTTTGTACTTGTATAAAGTTTTTAAGGAGCACCGCAATAAATTAATTTCTTATTTGTATATGCTCTTTTTATTTTCAGAAATTTTTCCTTTTTTTGTTTTGTTTTTTTTTTTTTAAAAAAAAAATTTGGTACCACATACATGCACTACTTAAAATAAAGTATGCATTTAGTAAATTAAACCTTATTCATGTATAATAATTAGTAAACCACACATGAAAAATAAATCACATTAAAAGATTATGTGAGATGTGTGCTGAGTTTGCAATTTTTTGTTTTTTGCAATTTTTTCTTTATTACCATCTTTGAGTGTTATAAAGTGTATCTTAATATGAGGGATATATGTTTACAACTTTTCACCGTTTATTAATAGTAAAGAAATTTGTCAAAGGCTGAAAGGCCTTATAATTTAATGGCATGAGTGGACTTTCTCTATAAAATATTTTAAGATTAATTATGTGAAAAAAAAAAAGGTTAAAGTAAGCAATTTCATTTTCTTTTTCGAAATCAGTAAGCAAATTCATGTTTGACTTTGCTACCACAAAAACATGATAAAACCTGGAGGTGTGGTTGAGTTGAAAGAACTCATCCATCTTTCATGGGATCAAATGATCAATCCTTGAATTTCATTATAGAGCAGTCTTAAATCTCTAGACCAACTGTCTACTTTTAGAGGTGCCTACAATATAATTCAGTAAACGGATTAGTCAATGTGTCCACCCTTAGAGGTGCCTAGCTAGCTAGCTACAATCCAGTGAAAAAGATTAGTCAATGTGTCCGGCAAAAAATAAATAAAAAAAAAAAGAAAAAAAAAGCATGATATAGACAAAGAGTTAGGCTGGGTATATTCTCTTTTAAAATAGTGCATATAATTTAGTGTGGAGATTAGTCACTCATTTATCCAAATAACTATTGTTTAAATATCTCATTTATTCAAAAGAACTCTTGTCTAAAAGAAGTAAAAGAGAGACAGAAAAAGAGTTAGGTAGATTCTCTTTTAAAATTTACTTCCTAATATTCAATGCATTTTTAAAAAATTGCAATTTTCTTTTTAAAAGAATTATTTAATGGATAGTTAGACCATATCTTTAATTGTCATAGATTTTGTAATTTAGAGTTGAGTTAAATTTTTATCTATGACACTTATACAACAAAAAGTTTGACTTAAGACTCTTCAACATGTTGCACCCTTTACCAAAAAAAAAAAAAAAACATTCGACATTGCAGTTATATTAATTGTAATTTAAAGTTGATCGAGTTAATTTCCATCCACTTCAAATTTAATATAAAATTAAAAGACATTACCTTTTATTAGAATATCTACTATACTAATAAGAGTCAAAGAGGTCGGGGCCTCGGCCCCGTTTTCTCACCAAAAAAAAAAAAAAGAGCCAAAGAGAGTTAGGCCTAAAATGGGTAGAAAAAATGGCGGTCAAATTATCTAATCAAATGGATGGTTCAGATGAATTATTTAATCAAATAGATGGTTAAGATAATTCAGATTAATATTATTAATAGAGATTACCTAATTTAACCTTACTTTTATGATTATCCGTTAAGTTTTCCGTTAAATATTCTCTTCTCCGTTAATATTCCGTTAACTTTTTAACTTACCCATTAATTTATATAAGAATGGTCTTAGGTTCGAACCTCATCTCAATCAAATTTGACATAATTAAGTTTCTCACTCTATTTTACTCTTATTAAATTAAATAAATGAGTAGTTACAACAAAAAATGATACATATATATGTATTTCTTTAATTCAGAATTATGTGTCTACAATACCTTTATTTGAAAAAAATTATTCATTATCAAAAAATTAAATTAAATAAGAGAAATAATTTCATTAGTTGTATTGTCTTTATTTTCTCTCATGCAAAGATTTTTTACATTCAAATTTATCAATTGATATTCATTACATTGTCCATTATCTTATTTTTACAATATCTTTTAATTAAATACAAAAGTTATAGTACAAAATAATGTTATATATTTATTTACCAAGTATTTTATTAATACTATGAAATTTTTTTTAAAAATAATTTAAAGCTAATTATATTAACTACTTGGGGATTGGTTGACAAAGAGAGTACTCAAATAATAACCCAACAAATTGAAGCGGAATCACTCTATTTTATTCTTATTGAGTTAAATAAATTAGTAGTTACACCAAAAAATGATACATATGTATTTCTTTAATACCATGAAAAAAATAAAAAAGAATAGTTTGAAATCAATCATATTAACTACTTGGGGAATTTGTTGACAATGAAAGTACTCACATAACCCATTACCCAGCAAATTGAAGCGATAAACTACCTTTTAATATCTTTGGAATACATAATATTTAAATTTTTAAATTTTTATTAATTTATTTAATCTTTTTTCTTAAACTATGGATTTCTTTATCCACAATAACTCATTCAACAATAATAATGGTTGAACCAAATGAACCCTAAGCAGAGCACCTAAAGGAAAGTCCATAGCTCCTATATCATAATCTCATTGCATGACGTTGTCATCTATGCTACCAACAATAACCGAATTGCAAATAACACACTACCAACAAAAAGGAAGAGAACAAATAGTAAAGATGAAGACAATGATAATGTTACTCAAAAGAGAATTAAGAACACTTAGAAAAATTCAAATTAAAATTAGTATTTATTTAGACTATCATTTTTAGACCAAATATTTAGACTATCGATTTTACAAGGTTGCAAGCATTTATTTTAGTAATAATTATAATTAATTTTTTATATTATCTTGGATTCATATACTTTGAGTTAAATATTTAAATAAAAAATTCGACATTTAATTACCCATGTATAAACTTCTCCTATATAATCTTGCATTGATATACTTTCAAATATTTATTTAAATATAAACATTGGGCATTAACCCATTCGCGCTATGCGCGTATAAAACTAGTAATATCTATACACGTGATGCATAAGAGTAAGTGCCCAATGATTAAATTATGATTATATTAAAATAATTTAAAAATAATAACAAATAAATAAATGACACAAGTCATATATATGTGTGTGTTACAATAGAGAGATGTTTGTCTAGGTAAAATATTGTAAATAATATAATCATTTGTGATAAATTTGATAATTTTTCTTAAACTTTTTTTTTTGGTTGTGTTGATAAGTTATATACTATAATTCGTAGTAAAATATATTTGGTTTAATATTTTTTTTTTTAAAAAAATAGATTTAACATAGTATTTAATAATTAGGTAAATTATTTTGGTAAATAATGTATTTAAGGTAAATGCAATTAGGTATGATAATTGATTTAGTAATTAATAATTAATTAATAAAATAATTAACACTATAAAGGCAATTTGATCCGAAAAAATTCAGTACAATATTTTTAACATAATATATAATTTGATCCGAATTTATGCCTTGTGTTGTGAAATTATGTGCGTATAAAACATAAATTCTCCACCCAAATCAGATTTGAAAATAAGTGAATATATAGCATGTGTGTATGTGTCTTGTATTATAAAATTATGTACTGTAAGAGTATCAATTCTGTACCTAAAACAAATTAGTAGCTGTGTAAAATAAGTAAATGTATAACGTGTATGTGTCCTGTGTTGTGATTTTTTGTGTCTTGTGTTATAAATTTCCCTACCATAAGAGTATGAATTTTGAACCTAAAATAGATTAGTAGTTGTGTAACACACAACATATATTCTGTGTCCTATGTTATGAATTTATGTATTGTGTTGTGAAATTCTATGCCTATTAGCCTATAGAACATAAATTATCTACCTAAATCAGATTTGAAAATAAATAAATATATAATATGTGTATGTGTCTTGAGTTGTTAGTTTTTGTGTCTTATATTACGTAATTATGTACCTTAATATACTAAAAGTACATTATTTGTGTACTACTGAATGTACATTATTTAAAAAATAATGTACTTTATGTATATAAATAATATACTTTTAGTATATTAAAAATGTAATTTTTATCTATAGTTCAATCAAATGTGTGGACCATAGTCCATGGAATAATGATCCCAAAGTCTCCGTGATGGCTTCTATTATCATTTATGAAACATAATGACTATTGCAATCGATCATTCAGGAACTGCAAGTGAACTGGACTGCAGTTATTAAGCCTTTCAACAAAAACGAGAACTGGCCCAACTGGTTTTGCTAGACCAATTAAATTTTTTGACACATTTTGGGCCCTTCAAATAAAAACCCATTTTAGTTTCCATTAAACTCTTTTCTTTATATATATACATACTAGTTTTACATGCGCATTGCTTGACTGATTTGATGCCGAATATTTATATTTAAATAAATAATTCAAAGTATATCAATGCAAGATTATATAGAAGACGTTCATTATAGTTATTAAAATTAATGTTTAATTTGCACTTTTCTAAAAACAGATTAGGTTCTTTGATTACAAAGTAGGAAATTTGATTTCAATTCAAATCACCTAATATCGTTTCTAAGTGCGTCCATCATCTGAGTATCTGTATCTACACAATACTTAGAGTAGCATTTAATCAATTGACAGATATAGATCGAAGTTGGATGTATGAGAAACGTACTGCACTCACATATATGCAAGAGGTTCAAGAGTTTATACAAAATGCTGAAGAAAATAGGAGTAAATTAAAAAGGCGGAAAACTTTATTGTGTATGTTTGTGTTAGTTGTGATTGTAAAAATTTGAAAAGATATCAAAGTTCTGAACAAGTGAAGAGCCATTTGATACGGCGTGGTTTTAAGGAAGGGTACGACCGATGGATATGACATGTTGAAAGCTTACTTTCTGGTACAAGTGATAGTAAGAAAACTCATATAGATAGTGAAACTCATGTAGACAGTGAAACTTAGACAAATAGACAAACTCATGAAGATGATAAAGGAGAAAAATAAAACTCATGCTAGCAATTATGAGAATATACGATGAAGATAATGGCCGAATAGATAAATGATGTGTGTGATGTGCAATGAGATTTTAGTGAAATACCTCCTGAATTTAAAAGTCTGTTTAACAATGCTAAAAAAGTGAAATAATTTTTAAAATTAATTTATTAAAAATAAAAATAAAGAGATATAGAGAGGCTAGGAGTAGTGATGGAAATAGGCCAGACCCTTGGTAAGGGACTATAGGCATATGTCTATATATCCCTTTGCCCCTTATTCTTCAAGAATCAGAAAGATCCCTTTCAAGTTTGAATTTGTTCATTTGGTACATATATATAGATTTACAATCAAATTAAACAACACCTTCCCGTGAGACGGTGAGAAACATCGTGAGTGCACACAGTTTACTACGAGAATCCACACAGCCTAGATTGTGTGCACTTAGCCCAACACGAGTGCACACAATTTAGAGTGTGTGCATTTATAAAGTAGACTGTGTGCACACACGTTGTGTCTTACAGTCTCACGTACGGGAAGGTGTTGTCTCATATGAAGTTAACCTTTATATATATATATATGCCCTTGTTCACATGATGACTCATAATAATAGATGACTATGAGGACTAATTACCCATTGAATCAAGAAGCATAAACGGTTGAGATTAGGAGTTGAATATTATGGTATTGACACCTAAAATTAATGAATAAGGGCAAAGAAGATATTTTACAAAAATTAGAATTATGAAAGGATATTTTTATTAACCAACATATAGTTACTCTAGAATTATAATTAAGGTAGGAATCAACTCTGGCATAGAACCACCGATGAAACCCATAAACGAACACGAACACAAATAGTTTACTGAAAGCTCGGTTCGCTTACCCCTAAATATATATACACAATTTTATTTTGCTTTTAACTTTTCTACAAAACCCACAATTCAGTCCCTCCTTCTCCAACCAAGTAAATTAAAATAACTCCAAAGCAACATATGTTGAGGTTGCACTTAGTGCATCAGACATAAATTTAAATGATGAGTTTATATAATAACGGGTTTAAGATTAGATAGGAAAAAGAAAGAGTAAAAATTCACAACTATATATTATTTTTTTTTTTTTTGAAACTACAACTATATATTATTGATTCTTTGAATAACAAAAAGTGCAACACTTGGTGTAGGCATTGCCACATCATTTTGAGGACTCAGTTTGGGCCTTTTCTGATGTGGCAATGGATATATGTCCAGTCATCCTCTTGACTTTGACGTGGAGGCCACTGGCTAGTAAAGGGCAACTGGATTAGGCTGCTGAGAAAGCCTAGGTTAAAAGAGACTAAAGTAGATGGACTTTTCTTAGATACTTTAATGGAACTTTGCTTTGCTTCCACATATAAAGAAAAAAAAAAAGTTATTAAAAATACATATATTCATGCAATTCCAAAGTGTTTCAGTCTGATTACAGGTTTGTGGCTCTAAAGCCACAAAAAGTTGGAATTCTTTTAATTCAGCACTATCAATTGTGGGTGATAAATATTGATGGTTGAAATGAAGTTGATAATTGATGAATGGTACGGTGATCATTGTAGGCCATGAATGTTGATAAACAAGGCATTTTATTATACTTTGGAAAGTGCAATTGCATTTTGTAAATAATTGTTTGTTATTTCCTTGGGTTATTTAATATTTACTTTGAAAAAAAAAAAAAATTGCAGGGTGTCCTGCTTTCTGATTTGTATATGCTTTTAAGTGACAATTTATTGAATGCAAGTCACTATCCAAATTTTAAAAAAATATTTTATTTTTTGTCCAAAAGGTTGAATCCCCCATCCCAAGGCCTCTTACGTCACGACCCGACAGAGTATCTGGGAGGATATAAATCATTGTAGTTCAGGTGAACACAGAATCTAACATTTGCTTACTGCCCACAAGCTAAGGATAGAAAATATTTATTGAATACCCGGAACACACATTTGGGTAGTGGTTATAGACTTTTCCATAAATCAAAATAGTTATTTTATTGTCTAGAATTTAAAAATAAATTATGGGTGAGTTTGGTTCGCACATGGGAACCGGAATTGGAATGTGTATCAAATACTTGGTAATGGTAATTGGTTTTGGAGAAAGTAGTTTGCATGTTTGGTAGTAGGGTGGAATGAGAATGATTATTAGTAGTTGGGGAAGCGGCTGATAAGGAAGGGAATGAAACCCTTATTTTATTAGGGAATGAGTTTTGCAATTAAGGGGTAGTCAAAATCCATAGTAGTGTTCTAAAAACCTATTAACCAAATAATAACAATAACTTTGATACTCATTACTCATAACAAAACCTGTCAACCAAACTCACCCTAAGTAAATTCGCTTTCACGATCTATAATAAGATAATTTGATAAATTTAATGTTATTGATGATATAAATTCTCGAAATATACTTTTGTATGCATTGTTCAAATTCTAGCATATATATCTCAGTTGGTCATGTTGAACAAATCATCATGTCCATTGCTTCCGGGGTGGAAAGCCAATTAGAAATGCCTGGAACCACATGATATGGCCACCAATATGGAAAGCAAATGAAGAAGATGGTGATATATTTGACAGCACTGCTACAAATGAATATTCATTCAATTTCCAATAATTGGTGCTTTCCTTGTTGGGCCAGTGAAGGACTGAAGGGTAATTGGAATGAGAAGAGTCTGAAGCTTGCTGCTATAATAATTAAATTAATATGGATTTTTTTTATTAGAACGATGATAAATGTATTGTTCTATCAAACTATTACACGATACAAATAAATTCATGAAATGTTAAGGAAATAAAAAATAAAAATAAAAAATCTAGTCCTCTGGTGAAGCCTTCTTGGCCAATTGACGCGCGCCTACACAATCATGGAGCAGAATCCACTGAAACCCCCTCGGAGGCCTATTATACGGACGGTTTAGTAAGAAAATAAAGAGTTTATTATTAAAATGGTCCATTGACTATTGCGAAATTATCAATTTGGTCCTCAATAATTTTTTGTACCCAATTAAGTCCCTCGACTTTGAAAATTTTAACCAATTTGGTCCTCCGTTTATTTTGCCGTTAAAATTGGGATCAAATTGGTAATTTTGCTATAGTAAAGGGACCAAATTGGTAATTTTTCTATAGTCAAGGGACCAAATTTGTAGTTAATTTTTCACTGAAATGGTCCCTTGACTATTGCAAAATTACCAATTTGGTCCCTTGACTATAGCGAAATTACCAATTTAGTCCTGATTATAACGGCAAAATAAACAGAGGACCAAATTGGTTAAAATTTTCAAATTCGGGGACTTAATTGGGCACGAAATTAAAAATTGTCGAGGACCAAATTGCTAAACAAGATATAATGCACACACATCTATATAGGTATTGGATTATATGAGAACAGGTCTTTAGGAAAACACTAAGAACTAATTTAAACCTTACATATATCTTCAAAAAAAAAAAAATTTAAACCTTACATATGGAAAAATGGAACAGATCAGATAAGCTTTAAAAAAAATAGGGATAAGGGTCAAATAGACCCTCAAACTATACCTCATTGTGCAATTAGGCCCTTCAACTACAAAAAACTCCAATTAGGCCCTTAAACTTGTTATTTTAGGGCAAATAAACCCTTGGACTTATTTATAACCTGTAATAGCAGGTTAAATATATTTCCGGCGAACCTCCGACCGGATTCCGGCGATAAAATCAACAATCGCGGTCGCGTCACCGGCGCCGGTCGCGTCCGGCCGGAGGAGGTTGGTTGCCTCCTCCGACTGTGGAGATGGCGATCGATTTGGTCGCCATCTCCACGGCCGGAGGAGGCAACCAGCGTGTTTCGGTCGAACGCGACCGGCGCCAATTGTTAGATTTTGTCGCCGGAATATGGTCGGAGGTTTGCCGAAAATATATTTAACCTGCTATCACAGGTCATAAATAAGTTCAAGGGTTTATTTGCCCTAAAATAACTAGTTTGAGGGCCTAATTGGAGCTTTTTGTAGTTGAAGGGCCTAATTGCACAATGAGGTATAGTTTGAGGGTCTATTTGACCCTTATCCCAAAAAAATACGATAGCATTTTCTTAATAATAACCAATTTTATTATGCAAACTTAATTGAACACTAAAATCGATCTGCACTTCACTGAATTTTTCAAGTTTGCACATTTAGTATTAAAATATTGCACTCGCAAAAATGCAAAAGTGCATTGCACTTAGGATTTCGATTTTAGAGCTTATGAGTTATGACTGAGTTTGGTTTTATTTGGTTCTTAGTAATTCACTTTCTACTA
>CM008335.1:16218514-16229579 GCA_002525835.2 Ipomoea batatas | reverse complement strand
AAAAAAAAAAAAAAAAAAAGAAGCTCCAATCACATACACTCCTTAAATTGGCAAAAATATTCAATTAAGCCCTTAGGTAAACTATTTATTTAGCAGGTCACTACTTATTTGGCGTATAAGTCACTTTTCTGATCCAAACAGTAGCAGAGCCACAATGGGGGCAGCTGCTCCCACGCCCCCACCGCATATAATGTATATATATATATATATATTAATTATACCAACATTTAAACAAAGGTTAAGTTGGCTTAGACAATGGTAAGGCCATTATTTTCATATAGTCTAGTTTTTTGAATTTTCTAATATCAATAGTGAGAATTTCAATTGGATTTTTTATTTGTAACATTGTGGCTTTTTTTTTTTTGGTAACATTGTGACTTCTTCTCTTTTTTTTTTTATTTGTATTTTTTCTTTTTAATATTAATAGTGAGGTGAATGATTTATAATGTGTTTTTCATTCAAACTATTTTATCAAATTAATTATGTTTTATATTTTGTTTTAAATATTTTTTTATCTTGATGTATTTTGATTTTTCGTACTAGTCAATAATATTTATGACTCGGTATCTAAGTTTTAAATTTTTTTTTCTTCAAAATATCTCGTTAATTTTAATCTTTCGCTCCCACTGGAGAAGATTTCTCGCTCCACCCCTGGATCCAAATATATACTTTTTTTTAAATTTGATTTTATATTTTCAGTTTTTATATATAATTCTATTTATATTTAAAATTTTATAAATAAGAAATAAGAATTAAATTAAAAATTATCCGTGACAATTATTATAAAATTATTATACAAAATTGTCATGACATTTGAGGCTTCACTACATGCCGGTGACTAGACGATCATCTTCTTCCTCAAGTAGGTGACTGCTGGTCACATTGTACTTGAAGAAGAAGAATAAGGCTACTAGCGATCACAGTTGTCACCGGACAAAAGATTTTGACACAAAAACAAAAAAAAAAAAAAACAAAAAAAAAACAAAATATGCCAGGTCATCGTCATTTACATGTAATATGTTGGTTATCGCTAAAAAAGACTTGATAGCATGGTTTCATTGGGTTCAAGCATTTAATTATAATTTTTTAAAGTTTAGGGATCCAATTACTTTTTCGTATAAAGTTTAGGACTATTTAGTTGTTTTTTCTTAAAAAAATGGCATTGTCAAATGGACGCAAACTAATACGCACAACTATATAGAAAATGTTATTGCCTAGTTCACTTGTTCTCCTTCTTGTTGTTGTTGTTTCTTTTTTCTAAATGTAAAAATATTAGTTAACAAGCTTAATTTGACACATAGATATACCATGTCAACGTTAGGCATATGCATGGATATTGAAGGGTTTATTTGACCTTAACCCTTAGGGGGCGTTTGGTTCACGGAATGTTAGATTACCTTAGGGAATGTTAGATTGCTGGGAATGTTAGATAACTGGGAATGTTAGATTCCTGTGTTTGGTTTAAAATTGAACTAGGTAAATAAGACAACGGAAATAAGATAAATTGATTAAAATGCCAAAAGCTCAATATTAAGAATAAGATAAGGGAATGTGAGATTACCTAAGAAATCGGGGTGTATCTCACATTCCCTTCCAATAGCTAAAAACTTCATCGGGAGATTATCTTACATTCCCTGGGAATCTTACATAACTTGAACCAAACATGGGAATCTTATATTACCAAGCAAATATAACCTTAGTTATCTTATATAACTTGAACCAAACGCCCCCTTAATTTTAAGTTGAATAACTTGTTTACTAGACTAGAGTATTTATTGCCAAGCACCTTGTGCTCAATTGGCATGTAGTGGCCACCCTTAGATGGGAGGTCATGAGTTCGAGTCTCAGTGGAGGAGATCTCGAAATTGACTCGTTTAGAAAAATATAGATGAACAGATACTACAACGTAATAGGGTCAGTTGTATTCAAAAAAAAAAAGTATCTATAAATAAATTTGATTATTGTTTTTGAATTTTGTTTGCACAAGTTTTGGTATATTTATTGTCAAGTCTTTTGGTCAAGGCAATCTTTAGCTTATACAATTTGTTGGTAAGAGACATTACAATCACGTCATTATATTAAATCAGTTAAAAAGATTATGGTGTCCTCAGAAGAGTAACTAAATAGATGGAACATAATTTTCATACTTAAGAAGCTACGAGTTTGATTCTGTCTTCTTATTATGGTCTTATACATGAACATAGGTTTCCCTCGTAAAAAAAAAAAACTACTACAGAATAGTTATATTTTTAATAATATCATAGTTAAATTAATCAAATTAACAATATAAAAAGGGAAAAGGGTCAAATAAGCCCTCCAACATTACCTAAGGAGTCAATTAGGCCCCTGAACATTTTAAAGTAGCAATTAAACTCATAAACATTGTACATTGATGCAAAAAAAGTCCATAAACCTGCTAATGACCTGTGATCACAGGTCATTAGGATTCCCGTCAAATTTTCGCACATTCCGATCCGGCACAAACGTCACCGGCGACCGTCGAACGACGGTCGCCGGTGACTCACTGGAGAACTTCTCCGGTGAGAGAAGGCAACCCATCGGTTGCTTTCTCACTGGGAAGGGCCTTCTCCGGTGAGGAGGCGACCAGGAGGCGACCATTGGTCGCCTCCCCATCGGAGAAGGCGACCGGTCGCCTTCTCACAGTGAGAGGGCGACCCAGAAGGTCGCCTCCTCACCAGAGAAGGCGACCTTCTGTGTCGCCTTCTCACAGTGAGAAGGCGACCCCCCCGATGGGTTGCCTTCTCCGGTGACCGGCGAAGGCAACCCAGTGGTTGCCTTCTCCGGTCCTGCCCTCACCAGTGGTTGCCTTCTCGAGTGAGTCACCGGCGACCGTTCTATGGTCGCCGGTGACTTTTGTGCCGGAATATGGCCGGAGTGTGAGGAAATTTAGCCGGAATCCTAATGACCTTTGATCACAGGTCATTAACAGGTTTATGGACTTTTTTGCATCAAAATACAATGTTTATGGGTTTAATTGCTCCTCAAAAATGTTCGGGGGCCCTGGTAATGTTGGAGGGCTTATTTGACTCTTTTCCCATATAAAAATTATATTGAACATTTTACATAGAAAACAAATTAAATGCAGCATTAAAACATTTTGAATGCGTAGATTGTTCTTATGTACTTCCCAATTATCCAAAAAAAAAAAAAAACATTTTTATGGGAAATTTATATATTTCTCCTTATAGGTCCTGTGAACTTATTGTGACCATTTTGTTGAATCAGATTGGTGATAAAAGGAAAACCGTAGAGTTTGAATGCGTAATTAGGATTGTACAATAAGTATTCATCAGGTGTAAATAAGATAATACGACCCTCTTCTAACTTAATCAAATTTCTAGAGTTTGAATAGCTGTTATATCGTGGACCATGGTCTAAAAACGACACCGTTTCTTTAAGTAAAAAACGGGTTGCCGTCACTTATTAACGGAGCTCTATATAAGAAATTACAGTCTATCTCAAATGATATAATTGCCTCACATTTGTTTTTATATTATCAAATGAAACTGTAGTTATATCAAAATGAAACTGTAGTTGTGTTGAAAGGAAACTGCAGTGTATATAAAATGAAACTGAATAACAGTTTCACATATTTGAATGTATATTGTCCAATGAAACTGTAGTTATATCGAAATTATACTATAGTTGTGTTGAAAGGAAACTGAATAACAGTTTCACATATTTAAATGTATAATGTCGAATGAAACTGTAGCTATATCGAAAAGAAACTGTAGTTGTGTTGAAAGGAAACTGCAGTGTATATGAAATGAAACTGAATATGTTATACACACAGAGTTAACAGCGTGGAACAGATGTCGTTTCTGCCGTTTCTTTTCATTAATCAAAACGAAGTCGTTTTGATGCATGGACTACCCTGTTGTTCCACAGTAAAATTTGTGGAGTTTGAATGTGTATGTTCGTACTATTAATGAGTTAATTCCATTTTTGGTCCTAGATTTATAGGTGGCATTCCACTTTTAGTCCTTTTTTAAAAAAACACCCACTTTTGGTCCTAGTATTATTGTGGCATGACCATTTTTGGTCCTTCATCAAGAAAATCATTGAAATGCCGTTAAATACAATGACATTTTGATCCTTTTTATATAAAGTAGGTTGACCCGCTATATTTTTTTATGTTTATTTTTTGAAACAAAATCAAAATTGAAGACTGAAATGCTCTTGTTTTAGACGAAATTTAAACTGTTTTCTTGACGAAGGACAAAAAATGGTCATGCCACAATAATACTAGGACCAAAACTGATGAAACTATTTGTACACATTTTGTGAACTCAATTGTTTTAAATCCATCCCAAGCTCTTCTTTTAGAATCCTACCACTCTCTCAAAAGTGAAGTTACTTGCTTCCAAAATCTCTACATTATGATCCAACAATATTGCAATTAAACTCTAAAATTGTGCGAAAAACTCAATTGGTTTTTAGGGTGTAGATTATAAGGACATATGATCGAGTTCTGACAGTTGTAGTGTGGAAATTACACCCAATGTAATGGGTTCCTTGTGAAAACCATAGCACCTGTCCTCCCATCTGATAGACGGTTGAATCAACATGATTTACACATCCACTGTCCTGTAAAGTTGGAGTGTGACTCTTTGTGAGGACCCTAAGGGCAAGTGCATTTCGCCTTATGTGAGCAGGATTGTGAACCCTACTTTTTGCTAGGCTTTAATTTCTTATTGTTTACAGGGGTAGACCCACAATGGAGACAACTGCCCTCCCTCACCCTCTCCTCCCCCAGCCCTTATATATACATATATAGCATTAGCTTATATATAAAAATATATATATTTATGTATAAATTATTATATGCTTGAGCAGCTTAGTTTGTTGGATTTCAAAACTGGATTAAATAACCTAGGTCACAAGTTTAAATTTGATGAGTAGTTCGCACCCTTAGCTTTTCTCTTTCATCCCTTCACAAAGACAAATTAAATGATTTTTAGTCTACTTTAATTTTTATGAATCATTTAATTAACAAATTAATTTTTTAGTCTACTTTTTATGAATCATTTAATTAACAAATTAAATATTTTTAGTCTATTTTTATGAATCATTTAATTAATGCAGTATATAAGTTTATATTATACTTCATCGTATTCAAATTAATTTAGAAAAATTTAAACTTAATCTAACTAAAAGAAATTAAAATTAAAATTAAAAAATATTTATGAATATAATGTTTTTTCTATTCAAATTATTTTATCTAATTGATTATGTTTCATATTTTGTCATAAATATTTTTTATAGTATTTCAAAGTGTTATAGAATTTCACATTTTCACCCAACTTAAGTATATTTTTGTTTCCGTTCCCAACTATCATGTAGCCTATCAAAAACATTTTATTATAATTTATAATGTATTTTATATTTGAACTTTATTATATGTGTATAATATTTTGTTATTGACATTTTCGACTACATTTAAACTTCGCCCCATTCAAATGCTTTTCTGCGTCCGCCGCCCCTGATTGTTTACCCAAAAGATCTATATAAAGGTGTCATAAATAACTTTGAGTGAAAAGTTGTAAGATATTTTGAATGCTATAATAGACCTAATAAATGTTGTTCAATAAAAACATTAATCTCAATGAATTTTGAACATGTGAGCTTTCGTATGGATATATCAGTGGAGGCGGCCATTATATTGCATCCATTCGTGATTCTAATTTTTCTTTTTTCTTTTTTTTCATTTTTTTTTTTGTAAGGAAAAACTTTCATATGAATTGACGGGTGCGGTGTAACTAGTTATATTTCTTCGGGTGTTAAATTTTTTATTTTTTAAATTCAAAACTAATAGTTAATTGTTACAAAGCATTACCACTGCACTCACCATATCAATAATATGCATACGCAAATTATATCGTGCATCAAAGTCTATCATATGCATTATAAATCTTGGTCCAAATTATGTACCTTCAATTAATATATTATATAGTTTTAAATAAATAAGATGCACATGATATGTTAACAGAATGTATATATAATAGGTTAACTGCAAGTCTGCAACATATACATGATCTTTTAACTGATATTACATAATATATTAACTGCAAATATAGTTTGAATAGGACACGGTATTACGGTTGATATACATACACATCCATCTTAGTTAGAGAATTTGAGATTTTAATTATCTCTAACCAGGGACGGAGCCAGGGGGCCCTGACCTCCCCACCCCACCCCACCCAGGCACGCTTACCCCCTTCCAAATTTAAAAAAAAAAATAAAAATTATTATCTTTATATTAAATGAGCTCAAAATATATATATTAAAGTTCAAATTCATTAAATAAAAAGAAATAAATCAAATAACTAAAGTCACTATTTTTCTTTATTATCTTATTTCTCTTATAAAGATTTTAATAATGGAGCTATCAAGTATCCATTTTAATTTTAAAAAAAAAAACTTTAAATTTGAGATATATGCTTTAGCCTTATTAGTTATGATGATTAATTAATTATTAGTGACTTATTGTGTGTTTTAATTATTTACACCTTTATGATGTATATTTGCTGGTTTACATGATTAGTTTTGAAATTGAAAAAAAAAAAAATAATTATTTAATTTGTGATCTTGATTTTCGTCTTTATCTCTCAAATTTTAAAATATTTAGTTAGTCAATAAAATGAATATTAGTTAATTATGCAAAAAAAATGGTAACAAAATAATTGACAAACCTTTTTATTTGATAGAATGTGACAATCTATATTTAAATAAATGTAATTATTATTATTATTATTATTACTAGTATTTTCGCCCGTGCGTTGCACGGATTGGATTTGTTATAATATTTTAAGAATATTTTGATTGATATACAATTATATAAATTATTAACATCGAATATTATATAACGCAATTGATGAAATTGGTTGGATCGATTATATTTTTTGATGTTTCTCTTGCTTGAATTTGAGCAAATAATTGTCCAATTACCCAATGCGATGCACGGATAAATTTTTTATTATATATTTAGATAATAAAAATAAAGATGAAATTATTAAAAAAAAAACTAATATTGAACGTATACATTTATTTGATTATAAGATTAGTGTAAAAGTATTACTCAATTAATTGAATAATATATGGCTTTTTTTTTTTTTGAATGCGAATAATATATGACTTGTTTGTCAACAATTATCTTAAAAAGATAGATATGTAATATAACTTATGTACTTATATTATTACTAAAATAAATATGAGAAAATGAGAAATAATTTAATTATATTTATTATAAAAATAAATTCAGTGATCAATATTTAGCTAATTAGCGTAATTACCATAATGCCAAGACCTTGGGGTCTAATGACACCCGGTTGCACTCCCATATTGAAGGGGAAGGAGGTGCATTCAAGTCTCAGTGGAGGCAATGTTGATGTACGGTTGACTTTTTGTGCTTCAGTAGGTTGAGAAAGTAATTATGAACATATACTACACTAATATATGTACAATCATACTTTTGTACCTTAAGTATATTCATTTTCACCATATTGCATTTAGTTTTTTACTTCCCTTATATTTGAATCAATTAATTTTAATTATTATAAAAAATCTAATAGCCCATGTTTAGTTAATTTTTTTTTAAAGTTTAAATAATTTAAAGTTTTCAAAAGAAAAGTGTAATTAATTTTTTTCATGTTTTTAAATAGTTTTCAGTCAATTAGTAATATCCTTTCTCTTTTCCAATTTGCCTAATTTATGTTTCCCTTTCTATTAGGATCTTTTTATTTTTATATTTTTAATCAATTAGTAAAATCAGCTTTCTTTTCCATTTTATCTTTACTATTACTATTGTTTGGACGGAGATTTCACAAAGGATGCTTTTATTTTTATTGATAGTAGTATAGATAATTAGTTGAATTATTATTATTGGTGTAAATAATAATTAATAAATTATTTTTTTTCTTATAAAATTACACAGATTTTGTTTTCGTTATTCTCATAATTATAATGGTTTAATTATTATGAGAATTTGGTAAATAAAATTTTGTTACCAATTAAATGTTATTAATTTTTTTACCAATTAATTAATAATATTATTTTGTGCAAGAAAGTTGAAGGGGAGGATTTTACTTTTCTTAATAGTATTGATACGTGAATATAGAAACACTATTACCAATTAATAGATATTAGTTAATTTTTATTTTACATTTTCTTACCAAATAAGCTTTATTAATTATTTGACCAATAAAATATTTAATTAATTAACTGCAAAAAATTTGAGCGAAAAATGAAATAGGAGGATATTAATTTTATATATAGTATAGATGTTTTCGAATGATCCTGTACCAACATATGTTTGGTATATCACATGTCCTTTGCATTGCACTAAATATATCATCAAATAAAGTAATTACAATACATTCTTTTACAAAATTATTGAGTTTATAATATAATCGGTCTTTCTATATTTATTTATTATGTATATTATATATTAATTTATAATACCTAATACTAAAATTGTTAATAAGTATAGTTATCATTACTCTATGCTGTTTTTTCTTTTGCAGGAATGGTATTACAAAATCAAACTGTTTGAAAACATTACCTGGGAGTCATGGAGTAGGCACTCCAGTGTCTGTTGGTTGACTGCGGAAGGTTGATATTCCCGGGACAAATAACAACGAATCAATCAAAGCCTTATACAACTTTTTCTTCGTATTGGGGAATAGGTCGGAAGCAGAGACAAAAACGGGCTCCATTAGTGAAATAAAAAAAATGTTTTTGATTTGTAGAGTTGAAAGAAAACAGGCGCAACAACAGAATTTGCAGATTTGACAGTGCGGAGTTCTGGAATAGTTGTACTGCGTTTCTCTTTTAAAGTTCGCAGTATAGAATTAGTGATTTATATAAGGTTGTATCTTATTACGATAGAATTGTAGTATGATAGGAATTGTAATGTAGAATTATAGTACGATAGGAATTATAATGTAGAATTGTAGTACGATAGGAATTGTAATGTAGAATTGTACAACTAATAGGAAAATAGGAAATAATCGCATCCTAAATATTGTAGAACTGTTTTGGGCGGGAAGCTTAAAGTGAGGAAAAGTGAGGATTTTTTTTTTTAATATATAGTATAGATTTATGACTGTTATTGGGTAATTACTTACCCTTATTCACCCATGCTCTACACAGCTGTAGTATAACAATCAGTGGTTCTGCCAAATCAACATTATAGTAAGGCAAGACAGAATCCACGTGCTCCTCACATAGGGTAACAGTGAGTCGACTACCCCTGAGTAGTGAAAACAACAATGAGCATGATGATGCCTAAATTTATACTTAAACAAATCAAAAAGACATCCAAACAAACACATACCGAGAGTCTTCAATGACAAAATCAATCAACCTTTGAGGATTTGAATTAACTTGGACAACTTTTTGCTCAGTAATGGAAACAACACGGCCAATCAAATCTGCAAAAAACGAAACAAAAGATTTGAAATAATGGACCTTTTGTATCCTATATTGCCAAACTAAAATTTATATATTCTGTAGCAACTAATTAAATATTTAAAGTATTAATAAGGATGCATGTATATTTAATATTATTTTGGTCTGATAAAATGTTTCTTGACAAAAGATTTAAAATTGACATTCATGAATGTATACTATTAGAAATTTAGTATAACAAAAAGAAATAAAAACACATCTAGTATAGAATAAGATTTAAAGAAGAATTTACCAATTAGCAGAACCTTTTTTCCTCTAATTCATAAAACAAAATTCGGCCACGATATAGGCACAATCTGCTCTCTCTAATTTATATACACTTTTAAACTTAATAGCATTTACCTAGGAGTCATGGAGTAAGCACTCCAGTGTCTATTGGTTGATTGTGGAATGTGGATATTCCCTTGACAAATAACAACGCATTAGCCGGAGTCTAATACAACTCATTCTCGTCTTGGGAGATAGGTCGGAAGCAGAGACAAAAACAGACCCCATTAGTGAAAGAACAATATTGTTGAAAGATTTGCGTGACAATATCGTTTTACTATTTCGATTTGTGTGAGCAGGTTATAAAATTTCTAATTGATGAATGTATTTATAATACGAATAGACGGAGGAATTGTAGTATAGGAATTGTAGAGGAATTGTAGTATACGAATTGTATTGGAATTGTAGTATAGGAATTGTAGAATAGTAGACTTCATTTTGTAGTATTGGATTTCGTGTTTTAATAACAGATTTATTTGATACGAATTGTATTGGAATTGTAGTATAGGAATTGTATTGTTTTAATATTATTCTATTGTTTATACGAATTGTATTGGAATTGTAGTATAGGAATTGTATTGTTTTAATATTATTCTATTGTTTTAATATTATTCTATTATTTTAATTGTTTTAATGTACAATATTTTGGGCGGGAAAGAAGATTTCGTTTTGGAGGATTTTGTTTTTATATATATAAAGATTATTATTATTATTAGTATTATATATTTTGTTTTTTTGAAAAATTTTAAAGTAATAATCGACACCCGTATCGATCGTATTCATATATATAATTATGTATTTCATACTTTGCTATACATGTATAATTAGAAATCATTATCAATAATAATTACAATAATGTATGGTATATATATAATGATATGATACGATTAATTATAATATCATCTAATATTGTAAATTATTTCTACTACATTGATCCCAATTCAAGTTTTCTGGCTCCCCCTATCTCTAACAATTTAACCAAACTTCTAAACTCTCTATCTCTAACAATTTGACCATACTTCAATTCATCTCTCATAAATAATGTTCATCCAACAAAAAATATGTTGGAAGAGAAAGGGTGACAAGTCACTGAGCGGATGAATAAATTTGGCAGCAAAAGGGAAAAGGGCCCATGTTCACGTGGCTACACGTGTACCCCGATGGAAGAGGTTAGAACCTCGGGTGGGACCCGGGGCAAGCTATGAAGCTTGGTAGCCAAATCACATGCATTGCCATGGGCATCTCATCCATCTTCACTAATGTCTACTGCCTACTCACTTAGGTTGTATACAAAATTAGTTGCAAC
>CM008335.1:16175037-16188593 GCA_002525835.2 Ipomoea batatas | reverse complement strand
TCCCTTTGCAGCCCATTCCCCGGAGTTCCATTTCCTCCGTCCGGTCCGGCCCGGTTCCGGGGGTTTCCGGGTTCGTATCCGGGCCGGTTGAGCGCGGGTTCTTGTCCGGCCCGATAGAGAGGAGCTTCACCTCCGGCCCTCTGGATATTCACTGCGATAAACTCCATAGGTTCAAACCCAAATCCAAAAAATCAAAACTTGTTCGGAATTTCAAGAAACTTATGTCAAACCCTTTATATAAATTCGGGCCAAGAGATTCATAGTAATGGTTTGAGCAGTGAGGGTAGTTTAGTCTATGATGAAGATGAAGAAGGCATTGAGGCGTTGATGGCTCAGAATGTGCAGTGGGCTCAGGGGAAAGCAGGGGAGGACAGGGTCCACGTGGTGATCTCCGAGGAACATGGGTTGATTTTCGTGGGGATTTATGATGGTTTTAACGGCCCAGATGCCACAGACTTTTTGCTACAAAACCTCTACACAAATGTGTTCAAGGAACTGAAGGGGGTTCTGTGGAATGAAACCAAAAACACTACTGTTCCATTGGTGATTAACCATTCTGATGTTCTCAAGGGTCTTTCGGAGGGATTGAGGAAAACTGAAAGGAGCTATTTGGAGATATCTGATCTGATGTTGAAGGAGAATCCTGAGTTGGCTTTAATGGGGTCTTGTGTTCTTGTGATGCTGATGAAGGGTACAGATGTGTACTTGATGAATGTTGGAGATAGCAGGGCGGTTTTAGGGCAAAAGAGGGAATGTGATCACTCCATAGGGAAGGCTATAGCTGAGGAGGCACTCTACAAAGCCCTGTCTGACCGCAAACACAATCTCCATCCTCTGCAACTCACTGTTGATCACAGCACATCTGTTACAGAGGTTAGACCATCACACTTTTGTTCCCGCCTAGGTTGCCTATAGCTGATCGGCTCAGACCAAGAACGCTGAAATTCGAACTCGTGACTTTATAGTTATAAGTTTGTACACTGAGTAAATACTGTCCTAGTTGTCATTAGCTGATTGGGTCAAACCAAGAAGGTTGAGATTCGAATTTGTAATCTCCGTGGTTACAAGTTTATATCTTTTAACTATCTTGGTTGGTGTTACCCCAAAACCATCACAATTTTGTTCATTTGTTTGTTTGTCATGTGTTAAATTCTAACTGTAAATGCTTCATTTCGACTAAAAACCCTAAGCTGATAGTTGGATGGTATATTTATGTTTTTTCAATAACACTTGGACCATAGTCTACTTTTGGCATGAGATTGGCTCTAATACTTAATTGCAGCATATACTTCGTCTCCATAAAAAGCTAACCTTGTAATTGGGCATCGGTTTGCAGGAAGTTGTGAGAATTAAGAAAGAACATCCGGATGATGCTTCAGCAATCAAGAATGATAGAGTGAAGGGATCCTTAAAAGTGACGAGAGCTTTTGGGACAGGCTTTCTGAAAAATGTAAACATATAATTTCTTGATTTGTCAGCGATTTTAGTGCATGTATTCGATGATATATATGCTGATTGTCTGTGTGTGATTTTACAGCCAAAATGGAACGATGCGATTCTCGAGGCCTTCCAGATCGACTACGTTGGAACATCACCCTACATCAACTGCATACCTTCACTGCAACACCACAGGCTAGCTCCAAGAGACAAACTATTGATCTTGTCCTCAGATGGACTTTTCCAGTACTTCACCAATGAAGAAGCTGTCTCCGAGGTTGAGACGTTCATGTCTATATTCTCCGATGGAGATCCCGCTCAGCACCTAATCGAACAAGTAATCTTCAAAGCTGCTAAGAAAGCAGGTAAATCCCATTCTTGATTCCAACAAATATTCCTAATGTTAGGTTCAAACGTTTACCACTTGCGCTACAAATTATAACTAGTAATTATATCCCGACCTCAATTACTGGGTTTTAGACTTGGTATTACTGGTCTCCGCCTAACATTTCCCCTCCCAGCACCAACCACTCTCAGCACCTGTGACCAAACTGCCACCACCAAAAGCTATAGCTAATAACGAAGGTGCTGGACTTGGCCCTAAGCCCTTTACTGACCTCCACTCAACAATTCCTCAGTCACTGGTGCTAGACTTGACCTTTGCTGGCCTCAGCACCAACCACTTTCAGCACTCGTGACCTAATTACCACCGCCAAAAGCTATAGCTAATAGCGAAGGTGCTGGACTTGGCCCTAAGCCCTTTACCGACCTCCACCCAACAATTCCTCAGTCATCTGGTGTTAGACTTGGCCTTTACCGACCTCCGCCTAACAATTCCTCAGTCACAATGCGATATGATTCTGATAGCAACTAACCCTTTCTTGTGATAATGTTGCAGGGATGAACTTCCATGAGTTGCTTGATATTCCACAAGGACAGCGGCGAATGTACCATGATGATGTCTGCATCATTGTCATCTCTTTCGATGGAAGGATTTGGCAGTCATCCATCTAATCCACAGAAATTCTGGGACTGATGATAGAGATCAGAGAGGCTAATTGCTTTTCTGCTTTAACTGTTCTATGACCCCCATTTTTGTAATGTGTTCATAGTTCACTAATAGGGGCTTATTATTAGTTAAGGTAGATGATGATGTTTCTTGATCTGAGGGTAACTGGATCTCTATCCCCTCAGAGATGATAGGAAAGATTGATTAATTAATTCATTTGTTTCTCAGTTTCTTGTAGTTTCAAACCAATTCATGGAATTTTGGAGGGAATCAGGAAGATCAGTAAATTAAACTAATGAAGTGCCAAGAAATTGTTACTGTAATTTGTTTGGTTTGTAGTTTCAAACAAAAAGTCAATTGTTGTGTGCATGTTCTAGGGTTGACTACTAAATATGTACTATATATATAGGATCGGAGTAAGTTCAAATGGAACAATTCCCTCTTATAAAAAGTATAAGGAATGACCTATTATGATTTATTAGTGGTTGAGAGTTTTATTTAGTAAAAAAGTATAAGGTTTTTTTGAGAAAAAAAAAGTATAAGGTTAATTTTATAACTTTTGCAAACATTTAAGTTTCAAAATATACGATTTGGATCAATTAAGAACTTGCGAACGGAAAGAATTAGGAATCAACCAAAGTCATCTATCTGAAAAGATTTAATGACTTTAAAGCAATGAGAGCAAAAAAAAAACAAAAAACAATGTCATTTTTGTAAATAACTTGAACATTAAGTCCAATTAACAACACTATGAAATGCCAAAGACCTTGTGGTCTAGTGACACCCGGTTGCACCTCAAATAGAAAGGAGTGGGTTTGAGCTGGCTCTTTGTGCTTCAATTGTTACCATCTATGGTCGAAATTAACTATCCATAGTTCTTCAACTATCAAATTTTAACCTGTCATGATCAGGACCAAAAATGAAATTAACTCAAAAATTTATTCACGCTTCACAAATACACCCAACGTTGCACATCAAGCTTGGCAAAAGTTAAACCCCAAATTATGTGTTTAACTTGATAGTATGTCTCGAGTTTAATTGAAATAAATGGTCAGAATGTTTAACTTGATATTATGTGTCTAATTTTTCATATAAATTTTTTTTATAAGTGTGGGCTATCTATGTGGTAATTAAGGTGGTTGTCAGGTGTGAAATTGCATCATTATATAGATTTTCAATACTCCGTAATAATTTTGTATCCCCTCTCTTGTATGGGAAGCAGTATACGTAGTTGGTGAATTGAAGCAGTCAACTAAACTCGATAATGATACCTATTGGCATTAGCTGCCTACGCGTTTTTTAGCATCACTACTGTACGCTAATCCAATCCATTTCCCAGTTGAATTTGAACCTACTTCACCTTGGAGCTCATTAGCTCAACAAAGTCATGCATTCTGACCTATGCATAATAATAATAATAATTACTTCAAAAAATAATAATAATAATAATAATAATAATAATAATAATAATGAATTTGAAAGTTGCTTGAGGTTTTGGTATGTATTTTTGACCTCTAAGTTTCATGATCCAATGAGATATCTTGTAGCGCTAACGTTATATAGTGTACCCTTCAACAAGGGTACCAGAAAGCTTAAGACTTTCTGTGACACCAGAATACGCGACTCTTCTATAAAGATTGCGAAAAGCCTATACAAAATTTGGGGATCCAATGAGCAGTTTTGTACTAATGTTTAATATTTGATAGAATTCTTTTTCACACAAATTCAAACTTCATAAAAACTAAACCTTCAAGCTAAGCTTAATTGGTTTTGGTTTGGTCTTGATATCAAATCAAAATATTTCATTCGGTTTTGGTCTTTAGTGAGCTCGTATCATTGTTTGAGCTTATTCTAGATTGTCCCGACCACCACGAAACTGGTAACAAGTAAAGACCTCTCAATTAGAACACCAAAAGATATGATACTCATATTAAGACTCTAACTTCACCATACAAAAGTTAGTTCAACTTAAATATCACTTGTCAATATCTTGTAAAGTCGATGTCTGATGATATAAATTATTTTGAATAAAATTTAAATGTATAAGATGTGGATTTGAATAAGGAGCTGGTCTTATTTATTTGACTATCTCACTATCACTTTCACCAAATAATTAAGCATAGGAGTAGTATTTACTTTATTATATTATTTATTTTGGCTGCAGGCGGAAGTTGGGAGTTGATACATGCCTGATTGTGATGGTCGGTCCATGTTAAAAGAGCCAAAATATCTGAAGATTGTATCCTTCCTTCCATTCCCATGGAAATTCATTAAAAACAGAATGAAACAACCAAACAAGTGAGGGTTGACATTTGAAAATTTTGACAAAATCCAAAGTTGAAATTGGCAAAAAATATATATGGTAATTTGGTCTTCTCTTTCCAACCCCACATGGTTTAGGTTGAGTTTAGGCAAAAGGGTTTGAGTGTTTGGATACAAAACCGGTGGGGCCCACAAGGTTACTTCCTCAATTTCAGCACAAAATTATTAAAATGGCGATTTAAGATGTGGGAAAATGTTTAAAGTATATTCAACATTATTTTTTGAAAAATAGAACTATTTTGTTGTTTGATAAGTCATTTATTTTAGATTTGCAGAAACAATTTAATCCCCTTGCAATGGGAATAACTATTCTGCAGGAACCATGATGTAAGATTATTCTCGAGTTTTTGTTATTTAGTATAACAACAATAATAATAATATTATTATTATTATTATTACATATATATGGGATAAAATACAAATAAATCACTGAACTATTTGAAAAACAACAATTAAGCCATCGAACTCGAATAACCCTCAAATAAACCACTGAACCCGAAAAAAAGAGCAATTGAAATCAAAGCGCTATAATTTTGGAAGAAAAAGAGCTATAAACACAATTGAAAATGTTGGAATTAATAAGTCTCCCTTCACCTAAAACCAAGTAGGAAGAAGGAACCAAAAATGTGACATCAAAGCATGCGTGTATAGTGTATACTTTCTAGAAGACCCAAAATGGTGAACCAAGAAAATGCAAGCAGGAAGCGCGTTTTGGTAAAAGGTTTGAATGCAGTTGTTTGTTTTGGTCCAACGTTTAAAACATGTCTGCCATCATTGTGATAGTGTGACACAGACATTGTGGTTGACAAAACACAAAATTCACCAAACAAACGGTAAACAAACCACCTTAATTTCTTTCAGCTGGTATTGTGAAAATTCAAACACAAAATACTGTTTAATTATTCTCTAATCTGAAGCCTCAAGTCCAGTCTTTGGGTATTCTATGGATTTCA
The DNA here is from genome assembly GCA_002525835.2 of Ipomoea batatas. Lineage (NCBI taxonomy): Eukaryota > Viridiplantae > Streptophyta > Magnoliopsida > Solanales > Convolvulaceae > Ipomoea > Ipomoea batatas. The sequence continues at coordinate 16,182,872 of CM008335.1, read as the reverse complement.
AAACTGTGTCATCTGATACTGTACATGAATTCCGGTACACATGTAAATCACACTTTGAGAGAACATAAAAACAAAAGGCGTAAACTTTACCAGCAAGACACGAGCTGGTGTTGGGATGTAAAGGCGTGGGGGGCACCAAGAATAGGCAGACTATGGCCGGCTAGTTAGATCCATGTTATAGCAGGTAGGGTTTCCTGGAAATGGAACGTCGATATATTTTACTGGTATACGGTTGAAGTACCAGTCCCCAACGGACTCTGCAATTGTCTAGTTAAAGGGAAACGAAAGATAGTCAGCAGAGGTTCGTTGTGGTGAAGTGAAGAAATGAAACTTCATAGAATAGCTTACTCGACTGTTGATTTTCGGAGAATTGGGTGAATGCCATGTATCGGTGATCCACGTTTGGCAATGTATAAAGCAAGAGTTTATAAACATGCCCCCTTCTGCGTTTTTCTGAAATTCACCTAGAGTCCTTAGCATTGAATTTCGGAAACCTGTGCAACCACGAGGAAGTTTCGTGAGGGAAAGACTGAGAAAGCCTAATTTATTAGTTGTAAAAAGCTAACAAGTTTGCTTAAAGCAACATATTTCAATGCCCTGACAAATTTGATATATGTAACACATCAAATCTTGGACTGAAAAATGACTCCATAAACACTAATCAATGCTTCAATACTATAAAATATAAATTATGAACTAACCGTTTGCTCAGGGTTTCTGATAAGCCACAAAACCATGCTTTTCAAAAGATAATTCAATCTCTATTTTGTTGGCAGTCCTCCATCACTGGAGTGACTGGACCACTACTTACAAAGTTATTTTCTAAAACAGTTTGATAGTTTTCTCATACTGTTCCACTCAGACATACCCCTCATGTTAGGATCAAACACTTACCAATACGCCAAAAGCTATAGCTATTAGCGAAGGCACAACTTTATTTCCTTATAGACCGCCATCCAACAATCTCCCTAGCCAGATAGTGCTGGATTTTACCCTTACAGGCACCCGCGCAACACCTCACATTTGCATCCCATATAATCACAAAACTCACCCAGATGCCCTCCTCTTTCACCCCCACTTACAGAGAAACCCCCATAGTATCTCTTATTTCCTTCAAAATGCTTTATCTCTACCCATTTAAGTTAAATACTAGTTTCAGGTCGGGTGCAATTTTGCAGAAGGCGCTAGGCGCTAATCGGGTGCCCGGGGGCGCCTAGCGCCTAAGCGGCCGAGTAATCAGAGTATATCGTCTCCACTTTTCCCACTCAGGCCTGGGAGTTGTTAGACTGTTATAATCCCCCAAACTAGTCAACTGCATATATTAGATGGTTAGTTGAGCACATGGCTGAAGGAATATAGAAGAGGAGTAGTCGAGCAGGCAAAAAAAAAACCACTCGGCCGAGTTGGGCACGGACTCAGACGAATTAGGCGCCCCAACTTGCCGCCTAGGGCGCCTAGTCAGCCGGCCGAAAACCGACTAAAAGCTGTGTAGGGCTGAAATCGCCTCGGCCTAGGGGCGCCTTGGCGGCCGCCTAGGCCGATTTTTACAACACTGGTCAGGTGTGGATGACATTTCCACCCACAACCTCCAAACCCACATATAATTTCAATATATCAAATATCTGAACCAAACACCAATCAGGTTCATTCCAATCCTGATAACAAATTGGGTTGCAGGTCTCAAATTACACCCACCCTAGTTCCACCATATATAATGGACGCTATTTGCTAATGAAAATTGAAAAGCAGGATTTATCACCTTGCAGCACTTCAAGTTGGCTAGAATTACAGTAGTTAATATTCAGCGCGCACTTCCGCCAGCTGCCATGAGGATCCGATCTCTCAGGAACCAGTATATGCCGTATCTAAAAAATTAAATGAAAACTAAGAATAATTTATTGGGTTGTAAATGTAATAATGAATAAATTCTCAAAACTAGCCGAGAAAGACACAAGGAAAAAGCTTGCCTGCCAAAAGTCGTATGATGGGTTGACAAGGAAAACTGGAGTCTTAATGTTGTTAATAAATTCTTGAGGGAAAAAACACTGAAATGATAGTTAGCACTATGATTACATATAATTAAAAAAAAATTCAAAAAAGAGTCACGGAACTGAAAAATAGGAGAGAACCACACCAGAACATGGAAGAAGTGTGGGCTAAAAGTTGCACCTTATAAGGATCAGTTCGTGACACACAATCCTTGTTTAAACTTTTTGCTACACCCTGGAACCAAAACATAATCACAAAACCGTATAATATTAATAATGAGGACCATGGTATAACCTACTTTTTCAAAAAGCACATAAAGATACGATTAAATGAAGAAAGCTTCTGTAATGTTTTAGCAAAACCTGGAGGTTAACAACATCATGATAAAAATTCTCCATGGTTGGATTTCCTGCAACATCCTTCCTAAGAAAGATGGCATGTAAAGAATCATTAGCAAGAAACAAAGGGATTTATATGCTCAAACAAATCTAACAAGTCTTTGAGTACCGAACACACATGCTTATAAAAAAGTGTGAACTAAATTTTATGTTGAACTTTGGGTGCAGCTGAATAAAATATATGATATAAACAGAATAACCTTCAGTGCAAACAGGATTTAACTGTGCATGAATTGTTATTGGTGAAATATCTCCAAATGTGTTTCAACTTCCATCCTTCCGTGTTCTATGAGTCTAAGAGTCATCTACATAGGGGTAGACTAAGGGTTATTGTTTACTTATATATATCTATGCTATGTTTCCCTAAGAAAAGATGGAAGAATAAGGTGAATCAGTAAAAGACATTTCCTGTTATTCAACATGGTATCAAAGCCACCGCTGTGGCCTGACCTTTTCCAGTAAAGCAATAGGTGAACAGTGCCGTGCACTTTTCATGTTCCTAGTTGGGCAGTTTCTGTTTTTTACAAAATTGAAGCTCCCAATCATCTCAATTTGTTCAGACGACCCTACCCATTTTTTCTGGCCATCAAAGTTCTCACGTGCCACTGGCCATTATGCTTCAGCCCCCATCCCTTTGTGTTGGTGTTTTGTGAGTTTAAGAGTCATCTACATAGGGGTAGACTAAGGGTCATTGTTTACCTATCTACCCATCTATATATATATGCTATGTTTCCATAAGAAAATATGAAGAGAATAAGGTGAATCAATAAAAGATATTTACTGTTATTCAACAGTTAGAATTAAGAAGTATTATATGTTTCTCTATAGGGTCATACTAATTTCTAGCTAGCCATGAAATTTTATAAGACTTTTTGATTCACATAGTAGGTTCTAAGAGCATATAGATTAGAGATGAATGAACAGCGTCTTCACAATTTTGAAGATTTATTAATGGATATTTTAATTGAGCATAACTTGAAGATTCATTCCAAATTTTCTTCATTTTGGGTATCATTATGCCCACTAACACATACTGTAAAATTTACATTTTGTTTGTTTCTACTCCTATGTTTACGTTTAGTAATGTTCCTATGTCAGCCTTGCATAAGGTCTATACTGTCAAACAGGCTTTACATAAATGCTTCAAGGAAAAGTCACCCTTCAAAATTACCAATTAGTTGAATTTCTTTTAGGGAAGTGTCATGCTTCAAGAATGCTTTACAAGCCCCCAGGACATAGCTCAATGGTTGAAAGGTTGAGTGCATGCAGAGACCCAACAATACCCAGGATCAAATCCTCAATGGAGGATCTTAGCTTTGGGGCAAAAAGCAAGCACTCAGACCCTGCGCCACTGAGGTACATCCCCGATTTACCTCCTCTCACAATCCCTAGGGGAGGGGATGAGGGGCCCTCAGGTTTAGGGTTTAAACCTATAAATAAAGTTACAAGAACATACACATTGAGAAAGAAACTTGCGTCAGCAAGGCATTTGACATCTGTATTCTTAGGCAAAATCTCCCGGAAGTTATCACAATGTATGAGGGCTGCCAGACCTCCAGCAGAACATCCTGTGAGAAAAGCCTGCAAATTTATGCAATGTAAGAAATAAGAATACCACAGCCAGATAATGCAACAATTACTTTCATGGACTCTATGGTTGAAGCAAAAGTCAGTCAAAATGAACGTAAACTTTGGTTCAGAATAGATGGAAATGGTGGAGTTCGCCAAAACTAGTGCTTTATAGTCACAAAATTTCAGGGATAAAAATTGTCTAGGGGCTGAGCTCATAGTGATTCATGCCTCATGTAATCATAAAGACGTCCTGCCAAAAAGAGGAAAGTCGGACTAATTTCTTTATTCACTCAGAAATGTGGGAGATAAAAATGTATGCAATTTTGTCAAAAAATGAAGAACAACGCAATTATGATATACAGTAACAGAAACTGAAATATAAAATGTACTACTTTTTTAGCCTTGGAAAGTCCTATTGACAAGAATTCATCCATAAGTGCTTCCCAGATAAGTTGTCCTCTGAAGAAGAGCTTCGTCCCGTTCTGCAATCAATGATAGTAAACATCTGTAACTAAAGGTTGCTTTATCTTCCACTCTTATCTACATGAGGCATGATGGACATAGTCAACATAGTTCCCAGAAAGCTTCTTGTACTTACTTTAAGCTCACTCTCGGGATGCCCAGCAAAAGATGCACCATCACAATATCGTATCTTCACTTTGTTCCAGTTGAAGAAATCTGAAGAAGGGAGAGTGGATCAGATATCAAAGAATGAATCCTTAATAATGTAATCCAAACATGCAATTGTTAAAAGGAACTCAGGAAGATGCATAGTTTCAGAAAACATTTAACAGCATCGGTGGCCTGGAACTAACAGAAAAAAGGTATATTCTTTCTGAGCTTCTAAGAAGCCATAAACGTATGCTTATTGGAGTTATCCCTCGTAAAACCATCCTTTTATATGCTAAAACAACCAATCATAAATTCTAGGAAAGAGTAATGCCATAGCATTGATATAAGAGCATAATTTGTGGAGTAAGACTATGTATCAGGCAGTTCATGCCAGAAACCAGTCAAAAAGACAACTACCTGGATTTTGTGAAGGTTCGCGGCTCATAATCCCAGAAAACAAAACTTCAGGTTCCATCATCTTTGAAGAACCTAATGCTGCTGTTGCCCTTGAAGAACATGATTCTATTGAATTACACCAACCTCCACCCTGTGAGAGAAAAAACCAAGACAAAAGTATTAAGAGAGGAAGAAACCTAACAATTCAGAATCACCAAATTAGCAAAATAATGACATTAGATGAGTGATTAAATGAAAAGAGAATGCCCTATGCCTTGTCTACCATTCTTCTACCAGCCAAATTTTATTTGAAATGATTAGACATATGATCTATAAGAATGAAGTAAAACAATAGTTCTTCCCCGTCTATTTATTTAGCTTGAAAAAGATAGTGCCAAAATTCTTTCTTCACAGATCATAAAAAAAGGGGAAAACAAGAAAGAACAACAAAAACCAACCTCAATGTGAAGAAGCCAATTGTCAGACCCAGATCCAAAACCCTGCTGGAAATGATAACCCGGCACACTTCCATCCAAACAAACTGCAATTTCAATAAACCATAAACTCACCACCAATCCCCAAAAAAACAAATAAGAAGCAGAGAAGAGGAAGATGAATTCTATGTGCGCATAAAGTAAGAATCCTTTTTGGGAAGAAGAAATTACAGGCAGATTTTTTGTGGGCATTGCTTAAAGGAGTAAAGGGTACCCCATCATTAGCAGGAAGACTGGCGTATCTGCCACTGTGATAGTGAGAGTGAGAGACGAAGGATAGCGTGAGGATGACGGTGGCGAGCGCAGCAGAGAAGACTGCCCACTCTCTTTTGGTCAATTTGCGCCACCACCTCACACCTCGGAGTAATCTATGATTCGCCATTGAAAGATTTTCCAGACGGAAAATGTATTCAATTGGTTAAATTATGGGATGTCAACCCTTCGAAAATACTAAGGTGGCATGCTACTAAGTTAGAGCATTGTAGGGGTTTTTTTTTGATGATTTGTGCAGAGGTAGAAACTTGGATAGGATAATCCAATGGAGTAGCTCTTTCTTTATGGAGAAGAATTTTGGAAGAACTTGAGTTCAATTCCAACAAGTGACGATTTTTCCTGGGCCAGCGCGAACGTGGGTGTACTTAGACGGTTCAACGGACAGAAAAAGACCCTGTAAATTTTTCAACAAATGGGGGTATGATTTTTTTTAATGCTTATTTAAATTTTTTGTGAGGTTCACTAACACGGGTGTACCTGGACCGTTAAACGGACAGAAAAAGACCCTGTCAATTTACCAAAAAACAAAAAAAAGAAACTTGGATAGGATTTTCCAACAAATGGGGGTATGATTTTTTTTAATGGTTTTTATTAGTTTAAATTTAAATTTTTTGTGAGATTCACTCAAACTAATAAAAGGTTTAACAATTGTCACATGTGTGCGACGCACCTGTCACACCCAGCTGGCACATACACGGCAAGTGCGAATATGAATAAACTTAGTTTTTTTTTTTCTTGTTTTTTTTTTCCTTCTTCTCTCTTCCTTTTCTTATTATGCTACTTCAAGTCTTCAATAATTTGAATTAATTTTTTCAAAAAGGACAAAAAAATAGAAGTAAAAATAGGAAATTTGCCCACTGAGGACAGCGTGGTGGCTTGTCGTTTGACTTGATGTCATGATGGAAGGTGGTAGTGTGTATTGAATAGGTCTGAATCCCAAAAACGCATAAATACTAAGGTCTAGCCGGTGGGTTGATTGCACGACTCATGATTTACTTCTGCAACGACTTTAGAGACAGTCCTATGAACTTAGGATTAGTCCGACGAAGTTGAGATTATAGAAGTATTTAAAAAAAAGATACGAAATTTAACAGAATATCTCTTATTTAATGCTCAATATTATTAACTCATTTCATTATTATTATTATTATTATTTTTTACAATAATAATAGAGTCTGCCTATTATTATCTGCCTCCCAATCCAACGACATCAACCTATTGTTACAGAACTTTGTCATCACATCACTCCGTTTATGACGGAGGCAGCAATGACGTTGGATGTGTTTCAACTCTTGTAGATTGTTGAATGTCGTGTCAATGTCTCGATGTCTATATGAAATTTATTCAGATAGACTTGTCATTGGTACAAAAGTTTGTAGCTAGCAAACACAAGAACCAGGACCAGCTGGTAAATCCTAGTTCTTGTGTTTGCTAGCTACAAAACTTTTGTGCCAATGATGAATCTATCTAAATAAATTTCATATAGACATTAAGGCATTGACACGACATTCAACAATCTACTAGGTGGACCCTGGTCAAATACACAATTTATATATATACGAATATTCACAATTTACATACTGAATGTTCACTAAATTGTGAACATTCAATATGTAAATTGTGAACATTTAGTGTATAAAATTATGAACATTTAGTATGCAAAATTGTAAACATTTAGTATATAAAAATTGTAAACATTCAGTATATGAAAATTGTGAATATTCAGTAGGTAAATTGTGAACATACAATATATTAATTGTGTATTTTTAGACCTGGCTCCACCTTGCAAGGTCGACCCGAGTCCACAGAATAATTTGCCCTTCTTGGAGCTGTATTATGTTTGGTATTCTTTTATATCCTCTTTAGTGTTGTCTTCTCTATTGGTTGGTTATTGCTTGTGCCTGCAAATTTATTTAAGGTTTCTTCTTTAATAAAATGCTTATTTATTTTTAATGCCTTAAGTATGTTTTGTCAAATAATTGTCGAAAGAAAAAACTCCACAATGCAGGGTGAACCTAGTCAATGACATCATTTGCTAGTAATATTGTAATTTCACTAAAAAGTTCAATAATAATTTTTTCTCATAATAATAATTTTTTCT